>WSUI01000213.1:8251-32282 GCA_019633595.1 Tulasnella sp. UAMH 9824 | reverse complement strand
TGGAGTCCCCTTATCGTCAGGTTTCAATCCTCCGGTGTCGATGGTGATGCCCGCGAGCAGCAGCGTTGCCACTTCAGGCGGGACGCCGGCCTCAGGGGTCCATTCGTTCTGGAAGTGCTTGGCGACGAGCGAAGTGGCGCTACCGATCATTTCGATATCCCTGAACTCGGCATCGAGGTGGTTCTTGTCGTCCGCGTGGTGGTCGATGATGCCGACCACTTTGCCCGACCCGCGGAAGGCTGGTACGAGGGTGTTGTGGTCGACCAGGACGAACTTGCTGAAGGACGAGTTGAGAGGATGAGACGCGGGGATGTCGTCGATGCAGAGCAGGTCAGAGTTTGAAGGGTCCAGTTTAGCGAGGGAGAGCGCGTAAAGGTTTTCTGGGCGGAGGTACAAGTCGGTGCGAGGGGTCTGAACCAGCGCCACCGTTGGAGAATTCTTCAGCTTCGAAGCAAGGTACGAATAAGCTAGAGAGCTTGCGAGAGAGTCGAGATCTAACGTAGGAAGCAAACAAGCTCAGCGAACTATTAATTAAACTCAGGGAATGTTTCCCAGTGGTGCGAGAGAATATCAACCACTGGCTTGGAGCGAAGCCTTACCTCCGGCTTCGTTACCCATGACTACCGTCCATTTCTCAGCGTTCTTTTCGTCCAAGTCCTGAAGGAACTGCTTCTTGGTTTGGGCAAGGAATTCGGAAAAAGCGCTCATATTAGCTGGGTAATGCGAGAGCTGATGACGTGTTGGGAGTAATGGGTTGAATCGATGTTGCTTCCAAGTGTTGATGGAGATCAACCTCCTCATATACTGTGGAGATAGAGCTGCTATGACGCTTGAAGGCTTGTTAGTTGGGGGTGATGTTCACATTCTGTAGTGCATTGCGTCAGATGAGCTCCAGGAGCCCGCAAAGTTTGTTCGTCTTCGTATTCCCAGGGCTGCCAGCCGTAACAGCCACCACTGGAGCGCATGACCCCGTCCCGCTCCCCATCTCCCGCCTCGGATGACCTGTCTGGCTCCGACTTCGACGAGGGTTACTCTGGAATCCCGCTTACTCCGCTACCCTCTCAGCAATTTTCTTCTCGGTTCGAAGATGCCGAAGGCGGCGGCGGCCATCCGCACCCGCTGTTGAGGCATCAGGCCGCAACGAAGATGGATATGGAGCCTTTAGATGCAAAAGAGGTTGGTGGGGAGATGATATCTTTGCTAGTTCGTCAAGCTGATTGGCCCCCAATTCGCAGGTCACTTTTATTGCCATAAGCACAACCGCTGTGGTCGCGCTATCCGCTGTTGCTTTCAGTGTCACCCTTCTTAATTTGATGCTTTGATCGCGTCAGAACCAAGAGCGCATTCATATATGGTCCTCTGATGCGATTCATCTTCGGACTTTTTGAGCGAGTGTCTGCTGGGGCATGTTAACTCCGCCGAGTGAGGTGCTCCAAGGGTTTCAACACGTTTCCGCCATGGAAGGGGCAAAAGCGAGAGGCCGACATCACCGCTCTCAGTCACCCACGCAGAGATGAAAGATCTACCGACTCAACAGAGATGAAGTTGGTGGAGGCTCGTCCGGCACTCAGGCACTACATTCCGCCATAATTCAACCTCGGGCCGTTCGCCAAGACAAAAGTAAAAATAGTCTCGATTTTCAAAAGCAGGGTATATGCTGTTGAGGGGGACTTCCGACGGTGCACTTCCGTAGCCACCAGTCCCTAATAAATTCCTTGACTTGTGGTCGAGTCGAATGCAACTCCCCCAACCCCATTGGCGAGGGCCTTTTCCAATCGAAAGACCGCTTAGCTTACTATAAAAAACAGGGCGTCACGCAGTAGCTAAAATGAATGCAAGTACCTTATAAGTATATACTTGTAGATTTTGGGTCCGGCAAACTTTGCAGTCACTGTTGAATCACGACAGCTGCCGGCTCATAACATGTACTTCCCGATATATTTGACGGAATGATATACTTATTCATGCAAGATCTTTAATCCTGCCAGATCTTTACATTGGAGCAATGTCTTGCAACAGTATCGGCGTGAGCTGCGAAACAGGACCTTACAACGGATGGTCGGATTCTGCAAAACATGTGTATCCACAAAGCATAAGCAGATGCTTGATTTCCTTACCGCAACTCTGTTGAGTCGATTATCAGCGTGATGAGTCATGTCATAAATATCATGATATACGTGCGTGGTTTGAAATGGCATGTTTCCTCTACCCTCTGACTCCTCGGACCTTTCTCTGCCATCGGCGAGCTAGACAGATATTAAAGGAGCATTACATCACCCGGTACAGGTCGTCTCTAAACACTTATGCCTGGTGCCCGGGTTTAGCCATGAGAAACCTTGGCCTTCGGCCGCAATCACGTTCTAGTCGTGACCCACAGAGGTAAATTTTATGCTACACCTTAAGAATGTCTATTCAAGAAGACGGGCTCGGAATACCCGGACCATCGCAGTAATCTGTTGTTAAGCAGATGGACGGGATACGTGATAGGATAGACCTTCTCAGCCTTGACCCGTTCGAACGCAAAGTTGATCGGGACGGGTGCTAGGAAACCCTAGAAGGGAGCGAACAAGTGGTTTGACCAGGTCCTTTCCTAAATATTAGCTCATTTATCAAGGAACCTCAGGAAAGAAGTCTTACAAACATGCTTGCTTCTCCTCTTCTGTCATCGTTGACATCGGTGTGGCTGGGAGCGAAGGTAGCATGTCAGGTGTACGCACAAGGGCGTTTCCAGTCATGCGCCAGTAGCCTGGAGATCCAGTGACGCATTCAAAGGCGGGAGAACATGACAAAATCCATCGGATATTGCGCTGGGTGGATGTGCTTCAGCGCGGCTCAATGGAGATCAGCTGGACGAACTAAGTATCCACCTCGGCAGAGAGTCTCTTGTTTGCTCCTCGGCACTCTTCTATTCTCCAGGGCTGATGTTCTTCGATGGACGAGCGAATTTCCTGGGCTGTAAGAGGGTGTGGTGACGCCAGTCTTAACGCGCCTCTGTTCTCACAGTCAAAGATGAAGACTCTACTCAGCATTCCAACTATTATTCCGATGATAGGGCTCACGCAATAAACCATATCATCTCCTTTACACCGTTTTCTTTGCGAAATACCTGATCGCTGATACCAGGGATCGAAAGAGGGTCTTCCCGTCGAAGGTCCTCTGATGTATGCATGTGCAAGAGCGAGCAGGATCACCCAAGAGAGTAGAAGGTCAGACCTAAGCTATATTATGGCGAGAGGTCGACGAGATACAGCGTAGCATAGGAAATTCGGCGGCCCATAAATATGCGCGGATGGGGCATGTGCCAGGCTGCACTCAGGCCCGTCCATGCCTGCTCACACATAAGCATAGACTATCCTCAAGTAATTATTACCAAAATTACCTTGCGCGGCAGTTATCCGTATGCTTGGATCAGCAGGTTCCCGGTGCAATCACGCATCAGAGGTTCTTTGCCCAGCAGGTTAGAAGGGGAATAGATTGGTTGTTTCGATCACAATTTGCAGAGAGTACCATCCAATCCTTGAAGCAATTCAGGAGCTTGCCCACATAACTAGTATTTCTTTGCGGCGCACATACCCGATGCAGGGACATTTCATAAGCTAGAGAATCGCCGAACAAACACTTACGCAGTGACTGAGCAGGGTCCCACTCCCATCGATGAATCTCTTAGCCCATCCTCTAACCATTTCACTTCCTTCGGGGGGCTCTATGCCATCGACTTCCATAACATGCGGAAGCTCGAAAGACACTGGCCAAAAAAGGCAACCACTTTCAACTAAACCAAAAAAGGCAACCACCTTCGATTCTCCATCTTGAACCAAAACAGGCAACCACCTTCGATTCTCCATCTTGAACCAAAACAGGCAACCACCTTCGATTATGCCCTTCTTCTGTACCGCAGGTTACCTGCCACATGTTGTTATCACGAGGCTGTTATCCCAGCCATTCCCGACATACCAAATTGCCATCTCACCACGTATCCGACCGTTCGACACCGGGCCCACTTGACCAACCCCCTCCCCCTGGGTATGTGACTGACCCCGAGGACAGCGGAGGAGGTAAAAGTTATTGCACTCCGTGTGAGAAAACCGTCATCCATTCCTATACACTTGAAGAGAACCTTCTCTCGTGTCCTAGATAGGGAGCAACCAGGCTGTTTACAGCATCTAAGGGTCGAATTCACGTCCACTATGTGTACATCGCACGCAACAGATTTCGCACCTGTCAATCTCAGACCTTAACAGTGTCATGTCAGGAGTATTATGGGACATGTACAGTATGTGGTTTGAAAGTGCTCGTTTCTTCGGCCCCGGCATCCTCGGGCTCATTTATCTGCTATCGGCGAGCCGGACACAGAATAATGGAGCATTGAGTTATCCAGTACCAGTCACCCCTAGATAATAAATGGCATTGATGCTTGGCGCTAGGGTTTAACCATGAAAACCCCTGCCCCATCCGCCGCAATCAAATTCCAGGCGTTACACGCGGAGGTTTCATGGTGCACCATAAGTATGTCTATTTAATAATACGGACTCGGAGTGCTCGGACCACCGCTATCGTCTATTCTTAAGCAAACGGACGAGATACATGACGGGATGGGCCTTCTAAGCTCCGACCCGTTCGAAAGCAAAGTCGACCGCGGAGGGTTACTCTCACTACTAGAACGGAGTGAACAAGTTTTCTGACCAAGTCCTTTACTGACTATTAGCTTATTGACCAAGAGATCTCGGGAAATAAGCCTCACAAACATGCTTGCTTCTCCTCCTCTGTCATCGTTGACATCGGTGTGACTGGAAGTGGAGGTAGCATGTCAGGCGTACGCACAAGGGCGTTTCCAGTCATGCGCCAGTATCCAGGAGATCCAGTTACGCATTCAAAGGCGGGAGAGCACGACAAAATCCATCGGATATTGCGCTGGGT
The DNA here is from genome assembly GCA_019633595.1 of Tulasnella sp. UAMH 9824. Taxonomy (NCBI): domain Eukaryota; kingdom Fungi; phylum Basidiomycota; class Agaricomycetes; order Cantharellales; family Tulasnellaceae; genus Tulasnella; species Tulasnella sp. UAMH 9824. The sequence goes on along the minus strand of WSUI01000213.1, from coordinate 27,365 downwards.
GGATGTGTTTCAGCGTGGCGCATTGGAGATGATTTGAACAAACTCAGTACCCACCTCAGCGGAGAGTATCTTGTTTGCTCCACGGCATTCCTCTATTCTCCAGGGCTGGTGTTCTTCGATGGATGAGCGAATCTGCTGGACTGTAAGAGGTTGTGGTGACGCCTCTCTTAGAGCGCCTCTATTTCTCACAGCCAGAGACGAATTGTGCTCAGCGGTGAAAGTGTCAGAGATACTAACTAGCCTTCCCATCATACGACTCACGCAATAAACCAGATCATTTCCTTCACACCGGTTTCTTTGCAAAATACGCGATCCCTGATACCAGGGATTGAAAGAGGGTCTTGCCGTCGCAGGTTTTCAGACATGTTCATGTGCAAGAGAGAAGCGAAATCACCAAGAAAGAAAATCTCAGACCAAAGATACAGTATGGCGAGGGGCTTAAGGGATGCGGGACAGCACCAAAGATCTAGCGACCCATAAATATATATGCGCGGGCATCTTCCGTCCATGCGTCCTTTCAACTAGAAACAGGCTATTCTGGAGCAAATTGTCGACGAAATTACGCTAAATAAGTTATCCATATGCTTGGAGCGGCGGGTTGAGGGTGCAAACACGCAAGTCGGTGGCTTTTTGGAACGATCTCCAGCAGGCCGAGACGGTTTTGATGCCCAGATAGGTTGGTTTCGTTGGAGAAGTCAGATATCTCCCTTCGAACCCTTGAAGCAATTGAAGGTTTTGCTCACATAACTAGTGCCCTTTAATGTTGCATCTCCCAGGAGGGTAAGTGCTTCCGGTCACGTTTCAGGGAGATGTGTTCACCGATACGTGCTCCCTGTGCCTGAGAATGTTCAGGAGACGTGCTCTCTATGTCCGAGAACAAGGAAACGTGCCCTCTATGCCCGAGAATAGGCAGACGTGCTCTCTATACCCGAAAACATGCAGACGTGCTCCCCATGCCCGAGAACAGCCAGACGTGCTCCCTATGCCTGAGAGCAGATATGTTGCCCGCCCCGGAGAACCGACGTGCTCCCGGCGCCTGCGAAACGGGATCTCATTCTCTGAAAACGTGGTCGTTGGCTGTTGCGGTTCCGGCGGTGATTACCATTGGAAAACGCCGTGAAGACCGTCGGCCCAGTGACCCAGAACTCCTTTCACCTCAATTCTCGCATTCGATTAGTGTTTCTTGGAATGCCAGTCGCTGAATGAGCATCTTATCAAGTTCTTTCGCCGCTTTAAAGAGGCTCAATGTGATTTATGCCGATCGCTCGCTGGTCGTCCTAAACAAACCGGCCGGTCTCCTCATGCAGGGGACGGTCTCCCTCGATCCCGCTAAAAGGGTATGTCCAATGAGTGCGAAATCATCGGAAGAGTAAATGATATATCACTTGTTAGGCTGGAACTATTCAACCCATTCTTGAAGGTGGGTTGCGTGGACGAGATTTTTTCGGATGCTGGCCTCAAGTTGGCCATTGACATCCAATCGGTGCGGTAGAGCTGCAAGACATCCTTAAACAAACTCAACCGCTGAGAACAATTCATAGACTAGACAGGGTAGGAACCATTGGTGGTCTGGTCGCGAAGAGCCCTACCTGATGCATTCCTGACTACCACAGGACACCACTGGCGTCATCCTCTTGGCCCGAAACCCAAGGATAGTCACGGAAATACATCAACAGATGTCCACAGGTCAAGCTCGAAAAACGTACTTGGCGCTCGTAAATGATACCCGCCTAAGAGGATCGACGCCTGAACCCAGGCCCACCACTGGGAGGATTACCACTCCTTTAATCATCGACCCTCGTGGGCACGTTTCGATCGGATCACCTGAAACCGAAGGCAATCAAATGGGTGCATCCAAAATCAAGCCCGCTAGCACCACCTGGGAGATCCTTACTTCTTCTGTGCGTTTGTTGCGGCCACGAGGTTGCAAACCAAACCTAACGTTGATCATCTTCAACCATTCCGCCAGGTATCTCATCAGTTTTCGTTGGTGCAGCTAGGCCTGGAGACAGGCTACAAGCACCAGCTTAGGGTTCATCTGGCGCAAGCTCTCGGATGTGCGTATCCTCGGGGATCTGGCACCACCCGTCGACTAACCCACGCTCTGCTATTGCGCGCTTCAGGTCCCATCCTTGGTGACACAAAGTACGGCAGCGACGCCATATCTGGCGGAGTTCCAATCAGTCTAGCGCTGCATTGCAGGACGATCTCGCTTCTGGTTCGTTTTCTTCACCTCGATGGTCGAACGAGACCGAGCTCACCCCACTTTAACCAATCAGAGATATAAGAAAGAGGGTCCCAAGAAACGATTCGAGCTTTCAATATCCGCTGCTCTACCTTCCAACTTCGCCGAGACCTGTCAACGCCATGGGATTACCCTTCCACCTCAAGCTCACGAAAACGTCATACAGTTGGATGGGCAGCCTTGCTCCTCTGAGCAACTGCTACACTATACTGGCGGTATAATAGCCTGACGTGGCGGCACTTTGTTCCCATTACGTATTTAGTACGGATAGTACGTCGTGCTATTGACACATGGAATATGAGCGGCAAAGGACACAGGAATAGAAATAACAATGCATGGCTAGGCTTTACTGGGGTCTCTCTAGATGTCGGAACAGATAAGTAAAAAGGTCTAAAGTCCGACGGGGTACCTGCGACACAATTTTTGTATCCGTGTCGTAGGATAGGGGGAAACGTGACGCACTCGAACACCAAACGCAAACCCACAAGAAGAACATAAAAGAATATACGATTCCATCGACACCGGGCATATGCGTTTACCCATTTCTATGTGGCAAAGATACCAAGGATCTTGAATGGTGCTGATCCTTCACCTTCCTCTCCCATCAACTGGCACTCGACGAAGTGAGAGCCAGCGTCTACACCACGGTCAATCAACACCAACCTATTGGGCAGAATCAATCGTCAGAATAAGCGAGAAGAGATTCTTGTTCAAACAGGGACTCACTTAGGGGTTGGTGAACCGACATCGCCAACACCAGAAATCTCAACAGCTCCAGGAACGTTATCATCGACCCAGCACATAACACCCGGGCCACCATCTCTGAAGTCTCCTCTAGGTTCCATCATATAATAGATAGCCACATCTCCAGCGGCGAGTTTGACCGGGACGCGAAGCTTGCTTGTCGGCAGAGTCGAATACCAGTAGTATCCACTCGCACCGGCTTGATCCGAGGTGCCTCCCCTTCCACCAGTGGGTGAATGTGCATGCCAGCCTGAGCCGTAGAATAGCGATGGTGGTAAGGGATTGATCAAATCGTTTGCACTGACGCAGAACGGCTTTGGTTCGCGGAAGTGGTCTGACACTGGGGAACGGTCGTTGATTCTTACTGGGGGCACACGCAGCCACTGGTACGCGCCAGCCGGGCCATCGTTGGTTGATTTGCCATTCGCGCCTGCAGGTCCAGGTGCTCCAGGTCCATCCGCTCCTCCCTTCCTACCACCGACACCTCCAAAGAGACCACTTGCTCCCGATGAGGCCATGGCATCCGTGCTGATGACAGGCACCTCGAATCCCCGACCCAAGGCAGCATCCCAGCCTTTGCAAGCCATCTCCTGGAAGTAGCTGATGAGCATATCTGCAAGCAGCTCGTGGCCCAGGGCGTTCGCTAGCACAGGGTCGACCCAGTACGTAGATTTCGCGTAACCGGGATTTGAGATAAAGTCGTGGAAAATGGCACCTTTCGTTGAGATCAGGGGAACATCATAGAACTGGGCGACGAGGTTGTGCAGGTGGAGAGGATCGTTATAACCGTGGATACCGTGAACTTGGGGGCTGAAGTGACCGAGGATGAGGACGGCGGGTTGGTCTGGTCGCTGAAGGATTGACCGAACAAGCAGGTCGAAGTGATCCAACCAGGCGGGGTCGCTGAGAAAGACAAGCGATAGGTAAGAAACTTGGATACCGCTATCTAAGGTATGAATTGCAACTCACTTAGGGTCATCAGCTGCAAACTCGAGAATCACTAGGTCGGTTTGGTCGGGCAAGTGGTGTCCACTGCAGAAGGAGAAATAGGCCGAGTCGGTGCGGCGCATGGCTCCATTGGTAAGCTCTGAGGCTGGATGAGGGAAAACGCTGTTCCACCAATTGAAGAAGCGGGCTGGGTAGCACTTTTGGGAGATTGGGTTGTCCCCGGCACCGTGACACGCCGATACTGCAGAGCAAGGTTAGGTTTGAGCACCCCATTGCGACCCACAGCACGACTTACTCGAACCACCCAACACGCTGATCGTTACTGGTAGCCCGGAAAGAGCCTTATGAATGACCCGCTGTATCCTTCCTCCACTCCCCATGTGCACCTTGCTCTTCGCAAGGTTGTGAGCTCCATATTTTTGGGCAAGGGTGTCTCCCGGTCCGTAGAAAGGACAGAATTCAAAGGGTGCTGGCTCGATTTTCGACGAGTTCAGATAGTTCTTCGCCACCAATGGAGTCGCTATCGGGGGATGCGAGAGGGCGAAGGGGGACGATTCGGATGGGAAGAATACTTTGGTTACAACGAAAAGGGAGACAAGGCCGCCAAGGATGAGGAGGGCCCGCTGCCCCGATGGCGAGCTCAGTAGGCCGTGTGATTTTGTGCGTGATGGTGATGGGGGTGATTGCTTTTCCATTCTGGACGAGGAACCGTTTTCGGTGGTCGATGTGTTTAGTCGTAGTTCAGGTGTTCTCCGGCGATACATTCAGCAGCAATGGTCGCGCTATTTAGCAGTCAGAAATCGGTCTTTCGGACAATGTTGGCGTGTTCAACTCACCTTGCTCTCTCTAAGGCAGCGTAGCCAGCCCAGGGAGGTGCAGAAAGTTGACAGCTCAGGCGCGAGCCAAAATCAGGACCGCGACTTTGGCGAGAAACGCGTTGAATGAGACGACCAGAATGGCAGAGTTGGAGACAGGAACAACTCACAGGTATGGATGGTAAGTGAAAAGAATGGAAGTGGACGGAGGCGAGGGTCGTTCGCTGGCGGTCTGTCGATAGCGGTCCAAGCTGAAATCCAAGGCGCTGGACGCTGGAAATGCGTATCGGAGAGCGTGGTCGAGTGCCCCAGGTCTAGATGGAGAAGAGGAGGAATAAAAAGACGAGATTTCGTCGGATGATGTGGCAAAAGGGATGAGCGGCTTGACGGTCAGGAACTTGATGGTGCGCGCGTCTAAAGAACCTTGCGAACGAAAAAAGCCAAGGTGCCTCGCTGTCCCACTTTCGACTGCCCAACCCGCCGCCAGCGATGAAGGATAAGCCAGCGACAACACCACTTCAAAATGCCATCGCTGTCGCCCACAGGATACCAAGTCCAGTCGCATTCTGCATCGGCATCCTCGTAGGATTAGGTATCTTCAACCTCTTCAAGTCGGAGGTCGGTTCACGCGTCACAGCCATATGCCGCTGTCCAGCTCACCTTATCCTTGCCCACAGACGACCTCTCCAGAATGGGGGTCGCATCTTAAAGCTTCAAGACCTCACCGCCTACACTCTCGCACCCACATTCCTAATCCAACTATCGAGCAGCGAGAACGCATTCTTACTCTCCTCACATCCCTCACCGCCCACCATACCCGCGAATGCACTCGAAACGCTCAAAACATCTATCACGAACAAGCCATCGACCGATACGCTCCCTTAGTAGGACACACGCCGCCCCCAGCGTCATCCTTCTTCTCCCACTTCCGCCCGTCCGAATCGCAAGAGATCCTCCGTCTACGGAGACGAAACGACCTCATCGCCGCCAACCACAAATACTTCTTCGCTATCAATTTGTACAACTCCTTCGACGTCATTCCAGATATTTTTGCAACCCTCTTCCGCGTTGCCAGCATCTTGGGATTCCACAACGTTTACGTCTCGATCTACGAAAATGGCTCAAAAGACCAGACCAAGGCCCTCCTTCGCATATTCGACGCGTTAACGCGCTCGGTTGGCATGCGAGTCGTTATTCGCACATCTATGCGTACCAGAGGCGCTTTCAACCATCGTATCGAGTATCTCGCTGAAGTCCGAAATGCTGCTCTCGTGCCGCTGCACGAGCTCCGTGATAACGACGGCGAGATTTTCGACTCGGTGGTCTTCATGAACGATATCTTGCCGTGTGTCGATGACCTCTTAGAGCTCATCTGGCAAAGTCGGAGACAGAATGCTGGCCTTACATGCGCTGCTGATTACATGTTCCACGACGAAATCGTACGTTCCTGGCTAGGTATCCCATCTCCACCAGTAACTAATATCATTCATCTGACTAGGGAGCTCCCGTGTTCTATGACAACTGGGTCGCTCGTGATATCAACGGCACAGCCCTCGAAAACGCGCCTTTCGAAGGCGTATTCCATCACCCCGAATCCTCTCGCAGGTTCCAATCGCACCTGCCGATCCAAGTCCAGTCTTGCTGGAATGGTATCGCCGTCCTTGATCCCGCGCCGCTCTACGCCCAACCACACGTCAAGTTCCGCATGGCCAAGCTTCACGAAGGCGAGTGCTCGGCATCCGAGTGCAGTTTGATCGGCAACGACTATTGGAACGCTGGATACGGAAGGATTATCATGGTGCCTCGAGTCAAGCTAGCATACGATAAGGTACGGTCTGACCTCATCGTTTGAGCAAAAAGGAACCAGTCTGACTTTCCTTGTCCCGGTTAATAGCGCGTCTTCGACATCATCCACCCTGCCCGGCGAAACCTTACTGCCATTAGGGGATACGTACGACTTGGAGGCTTACCAGACGATCCACGCACCGACCCTCAAGATCGTTCATGGTTTGGGCCTCACGATCGTCTTTTCGTGGACGAAGAGTCGGAGCCGGTCGAGTTCCACACAGGTCCAGAATACGGTCAGTACCTCGATTTCTTCTACCTGTTTTCCGGGGCTGTTACTGAGTTTGGTCTTCGTTGCCCGATTTAGTGTGGTGTTGGGGATGGGACGGTGCAGGTGACTTGGATGGGCCAGATGTCGACCCTATCTGGGAGAAGATGTCGAACAAATCTACTGTACCCGACGCCATCATGGTACGGCACGATAGAAGTTTCAAGCTGTAGAGTTAGCATTGGGACTTGTTTGGATATCCTCACCCGTGTACCGTACCTTACATTATTTAGACGGCATGCCATTTCTCATCTTAGCCCACTACGTGGCCCGAAACTCCTTCATATTATTCAACGCGTATCAGCGTTTGGGCGAACAAACTTGTCTGCGGAAGATACGGTTACTGCCACGTCGCTGCAGTCGCCTCTCTGACTCGTTCCGCCTTTGAGCAAGGGGTAGTTTCATCGCTGGTTCAAATCCTCCTTACATGAGGGGACTGGAGAGCATAATCCTACCAGAGGCGTTACGAGTGTGACACACTCGATCAGAACCTCGTATATTTCGCAGACCAAGGCGGGCTTGTGGATTAAAACCCATGATCCTTACAAGGCTGCCGGATGACCTGGAAATCCAATTATCCCTATTGATGCCCAGGATTAATCAACGTCGGGGAGTATCGATACTCTTATGAGCTGAAGTGATCATCCAACTCGTAGATACCGTGATCATTGCAAAATTGTTGCTTTTGTGACCAACCCTTGCGGCAAAGCGACATTCGATCACTGCTTGTGTACGTGAGACTTCGTACGCCCCATTGCAATAGCTTGCAAGATCTCCGCCAAACCGGCTCAAACCGAAAAGCATCGTTGTACGCGAGAGATGATACATGAATATCTATAACATTCTATCATCTATATAGCTTGACCGAGAACATGATGTCTGCTGTTTGGCAAGATCGTACATAGCGTAGTCCCAGTTGGCCTGGCGATTAAGGTGCGTGTAGAGTCGATTAATTCCTACATCAGCATTACGCGCAATAAATTCGTAATCTTTTCTATAACTTCGAAGGTATTCTGTGAACTCGACGACCGTGTTCAGGTCATCAGAGCCGAGGATATCTTCTTCGCCACCATCGTGGGACGTCCATCCTCCGTCCTCACTGCTCGACTTTACCCCTTGACTCGTGAAGCCGACTGCGATTTCCAAAGGATTCCAAAGCCGACAGCTCGAAAGAAATATCTTGCGTTTTTCAGAATGATCGAGTTGGTCGTCAGGGGTGTTCTTCCAAATCCAGAGAAGTGTTCTTATAATGCACCGTTGTCCCCTTGAAATCTGCTTCTGCCTGTTATCACCCCTCAACTCAGGCTCAAATATAGTCGGTGGTGGGTCCGCTTGACTTAGGGTCGATGAAGTTCTCAACGGATCCCGTTCTAGCTCTAACCTTCGTTCTCGCTCCCGATGCCAAGCCTGGCCCCGCTCCCGCCCCCGCCGCTCCCGCACCGGCACCCACTCCGGCCTCGACTGCTGCAAAGCTAGTGTCAGCGAATCTATCCGCCTCAGCCTCGGTTGCGCCTGCGGTCTCTGTCGCATAAGATTCTCCCACCATCCCTGATACTCCCACCGCCCTCGCTCTACCTCCTCCCACTCCTGCTCCCGCATCCATAGCGATGGCTCGGACGCTTGACGAATCCTAAATCCGTCCAACATTATATGAACTGCAGCGTCAATCAAGGGGCTATTTAGGAGGGGTGTGCTGTTTAAATCTCCCAAACTACGAATTACGCTATGCGGATCACTGTTGATAAAAGTGCGCAATGCAAACATAGCCTCGATCGAGATCATGACCAGCTCCAAGCTGGTATCCGGAGATCCCCACGATATCGAAGGATCAATAAACGACGCGATGAAATCTGCCACACCCCGTGCCATTCGATCCAACCCCTTGGGAGAGGTCTCCGGCGAGAGTTCTACAGCTCTTCGTAGCCATGCCGCATAGATCGCTGCCACCGTTCGCTCGGAGTCCAGGTCCCCCCGACTTGAGACCATCGGTCCAACGCCCCAACATAGAGCGTATGACAAATCCAGAGCAAGGTTTGGTCTTTGAATCGAAGGAGCTAGTCAACTAAAGCACCCCCATACTGATTAATACCGTACTCACTTCATCCTTCCTAGCTCCGTGAGGTATTCTAATGTGTAGAATCGAGGCAACAGAGCATCACCTCGGCCGACGCCACAAGCAATAATAGCCGACAGGCCCAGAATAATGTCTCGGGTCACGGGATGAGTATGTCCTGTCAAGAGGGATTCCGAAATCGTCTGCCATTGAATTTCTTTGAAGATCTCACCTCTGCTTATCATAGCGGAAAGAAGGGCAATGCGAGGAATGTATTTCCTAGCTTCAGGACTCCAGCCTGGGTATCTCGTCAATATGAGATCTATCGCTTGCAAATAGGCCCCGCCAAAACTTCTTGGCCGGTACAGAGGAAAATCGGTCAGATCATTCCGTTTGTCGGCGTCTCTAGAGCACGGCGGGAGACCACGACACAGTGCCGACCCGAAAAGCTCCGCTACATCTAGGTTGCCTCCAGTTCTATGAGAATACCATACGTTCATCGCTTCCTGAGTCACGATTGCAACGGGTTGCCAGGTTCGCGCCTCTTCAAATGCCAGACCACATGCGGTGGGATCGAGAGTGGATATGAACTGGGCCGCCACCGATTGATCCCCGCGATTGGAAGTTGTCCCAATCAGCCAGCCAGCAGCCTGTGCAATTAGTGTCTGCTCCGCGATATCGGCATCCACGAGAGAGAGTGGAATGGGATCAATAGACGCTTCGTTGACACTTCTTGAGGCACACTCTGACATCAGGTGCATTGTATCAAGGATCCTTATCACCTTAGAGGTGCTTCTGACCACCGTGTCCACAAAATCCAATACTAGACGTCTCCACCGCAAAGGCAGGAGTAAAAGCCCCGTACGCCTCAATGCACGTGATGCGGCAGATTGGTATGAGCATAGGGAAGAGACGGCGCCGGCGACGATGGCTAGGGCACACACACTCGCCCCCCCAGCTGCAAATGTAATCGCTACAGTGGCGACGACCCTGTTCACGGGGAAGAGAAATAGGCAAACGCTCACGAAAAAGAGTGCCACAGACAACAGAAGGAGATTGGGGAGGAATCGTATAACTGATTCTAGGTGCCATCGCTGGACTCCATCGAGCTTGCGTTGCCTGAATCGACCCTGGTCCTCCAGAGGGCCCGTCTGCCCAGTTCGGTCAAAGTTCTGCAGCCATTCTTTCGCCATCATGGCGCCCATGGCAGCCAGTAAGCTGCAGCTCAAGCTGGCGTAGAGCAAACAATTCACGATAATGGAGTTAAAGGGAGGATAGAACGGTGGGGAGAGATAGTCGGTGGGGAAAAGGGTTTTGTTTTCCGCTTTGATGACTAGAATGCGGAGGAGCGCATTGGTCTCGGCAAGCGGATCAGAAGAAAGACATGGCATTGTGAGGGAGATAAACGCGGTGTTAATTGCTGAAAATAAAGCGGCCTGTGTTCCGTGGTGTAGTCAGCTCTGAAGACTAGTATTTTATGCCAGAACATAACAATCATAGCTCACGAAGATCAACAATACATCCAAATTCTCGCTGAGATTGGAAGTCATTTTCTTGTCGTGGATATCTGCTAAACGGTCGTAGCGTTTCCAGAACTCCCTTTTCTTCTCAAAAGGTGGGAGAGCCATTCGCATTACTAGATCATCGTTAACGTTGAAACGCTCCTGGGTGGGTCGTTGGGGTTGGGGTTCCTCCATATCTCTGTACTATCCGTTGGGGAGCTGATTGATGCGCAAGTTGAATACTTAGCGGGTTGGTGAGAGGATAGGTGTGTCGCTGAGGGACGCAAAGGCGCGGGGTGTCCGTGTGCGGTCAACTAACGAATGCTGTGCTTCTTACCAGTTCGATTGTGAGATACGGGCACCCCTTTCGGGCACCCTCACTTAGCCAGAGCGGGTAATACGAGTTTACTTCGGCATTTTTCGACCGAACACACAGAGGTTTTTCATCGCGTCGACGTGCTGACTCCTTCGCCAACATCTAGCAGATTCTGGTCCTGGATCATGCCACTCTCCCGCTCGCGGAAGGACGACTCGAGGGTGTAGAATCTATGATGATTGGATGTAGATATGTACAGAACGAAGGAATACAAAGCAAGGAGCGTAGTAATACAAGCATAAAGAAGGAGTGGTGGATGGACGGCAAAATTTGAAGTCGTCAGAGTGAGAGAGAACAGATTCAGGTCATCAGCGTACATGGCAGTACCACAAACAAGCCCAAAAAGCAAAGTAAGAAAGCGGATAAAAGGATAAATTGAGAACATGCCAGTATATCATCAAGGAGCCGTTCCGAAGGAGGAACCGCAAATGTTCAACGGGGGTAACCAGGGTGTGAAGAGATGCAAGGAAATGGGGATAAAGAAAAGAGGAAAAAGTTCAAGATTGGTGGGGAGATAATCATGCAACAAACCAAGTGGAATCAACTGTTTCACGCGATGCTTCCTCCAAAGCCATACGCCTCCGGGCCAGCTCCGTTCCACAAATTGGATCCGTTAACTTGAGAGCCGCTAGTATCTTCTGCGGTCCAGCCTCGTGGTGGTGCTGGACCGGCATCGGCGAACTGAGCGTAATTGGCTTGGCCGGGATTAGGCTGTGGCGTTTGCGATTGGTATTGCCCATGACCTCCGTAGCCGTTAGTATTTTGATGTTGGGACAAGAGTTGCATCTGCTGCTGCTGTTGCTGAGGAGGCACCGGGGTGGACACGCCGCTGTAGCTCTGGCCTTCACCACTTCCGTTCGCATAGGGCATGCCCCCAACCGTCGACCCAGAGCCGTGATGGAATGCGCTGTTGTTTGCCATGCCACCGGGATAAAAGTCCGATCCGCCACCGCTGAACGACGACATCCCATCATCGACGTAAGTTTGATGCGATCCAACTTGAAGGTGGGATGGCTGGTAGGCCTGGGACGAGGTTTGAGCCTGCATTGACATGGTGTAGTCCTGGGGTTGAGGGTTCCTTGGTCCGGGGTTGTATGTGCTGCTGTAGTCAGAGCCGGGTCCGTTTTGTCGGTATGGCGTAGTTTGGGACGCGCCGATGGAGACCTGAGATCCAACGTCGGACATGGATGCTGAATGGACGTGACGTGGTGGTGCGTAATACGTTGTTGGTTGCGGTGGCGCTGTCTGCTGAATTGGGGGAGGGACGGAGCCGACGACGACTCCAGGCGCAGCCATCGCGGACTCTGGAGTCGGCTGAGGATAACTGTGTTGCTGCAGGTGGGCTGATCTTCCGGAGGGTGAGGGAGCACCGCTTCCCGGAGTACCTTCCCTGCCCGAGCTGCTCTTCGGCCGCTTCGCTCGCGAAGGCCCGACATCCGAAGCGGCAGCGGAGGCTCTACCTTTCTCGGTGCTCGATCCACTATCTGCCGGCTGCTGCATCTTCGTCTTGGTACGATCCCGAATACCGATGACCGGGAAGTTGCGCTTCGAAGTCGGAGGGGCCGATTTGCCTTGCAAGCTGCTCGTTTGACTGACTTCGCTTGGGGCCTTTCCACGACCGTTCCTTCCATTCGAAGGAGGGAAGGATGTTGCAGCGGCAGGAGGAACGTACTCGCCGTTGTGTCCACCAACGATGTGCGCAGCGCTTTCGGGCCAGGCCGTCTGCGAAGTCGTTCGACTCCGTGAACTCCTTGGCATGGGCAATGGGGCTGGCCTCGGGGCTGGTTCAGCGGACATGTCCATGTCCTCCGAAGGTAGCTGCTCGACAACGCTCCTTGGCGTGGCATTAACGGAAACCGATCGCTTGAACGTCTCGTGCCTTCCCATCGGCATGTCGATTTCCCCAGATGATGAGACCGCGGCCAGGCCGACATATGGGATTTGGAATCCGTGCCGCATCTTGATGGTCTCAACGTGGTCTACAGCCTTTCGCTTCGATCCAAGGCTCGCGGCGCCAGAATTGTTGAATCGCTCTGACATGGACTTGAGCTGCTGCAAGAGAACGATGACCTCGTACTTGGGATTCGCTCCGTTCTCCGTCTTGCCAGCCAAGAGTTGGTCCCTTGCGATGCTGAGAGCGACGTCCAAGCCTTTCCGGCAGGTAGCCGCCCAAATGATCTGGGGCATCGAAATGAGAATGCTTGCGAGCAACGTCGCAGCGAGCCAAACGTGTCGTCCAAAGCCGTAATAGCCGAAATGGAGAGGATGAGTAGAGCGGAACCGGTTGATCATGTACTTGGATGCAACGATGATCGAGTTGGCGGCAGTCGAGCATGCTAGCGCGGCGTTCTGGTGAGATTGATGGGAAGGTCGACCGAGGAAGTCTTTGACGAAGGGGAACCAGAGTCTCATCACCAAGGCGTTGGCCATGATGTGCAAGTCGCAGGCCTGCATCGCAGCAACATCCGCGATCGGGAACTTGGTCTCCTCGACAGTTGGACCAAAGACGATAGAGAAAGCCTCCGGTAGGGACTCTTTCCACGCATTGATCTTGGCTTCGAAAGCCTGCGCAGCGTCGATCGAGAGTTCACCGCTTGCGGGGTCCCTGATGGGTTGTCGGGGCAGTTCACGCATGAGAAGTTGCAGGCTACAAGAGCGAAATGGCCAGCAAAGTCGCTATGAGCATCTTGATACCAGAATCGGTTAATGTATACACACCGGCACTTCGCAACGAAATGAGCGAGATTTTCTCCAGGCGCCGCACCTAGCGTGGGCGTTGGGATAGAGGTTGAAGTAGGATCGAAGCTCGCCTCGTGGACGTCTGATGGAATCTTGGTCGACAAGCTCGTATCCTCGGAAATCAACGGGGAATGTCCCATCGAGTCGGAGATCCACCTTACGCGACGATCGTCAGTCAGGTGAACCTCCGCATAGGAAAAGCAGACAACGCCACTCACAGATCGAACCAGCTCAACTCCCACCAAACTCTCCTTCGCATTTCTCGCTCCCAAAGGCCCATCTTTTCAGCAAACGAATCCTCCCTCTCCCTCTCATCGTCATCCATACCGCCTCTGCGTTTCCGCATCTTCCTTGTTTCCTGGGACTCTTGACCATCGTCATCGACAACGCCCAAGCCCATTCCCCGAGCGATGTTGATGCACTTGCCCAACTCCTTCCAGATGACGGGTTCGACGACCGTAACAGCTCCACCGCCGACGCCTCGCACGCTCGAGTCGAATCCGTTGTTGGTCACGTTCGAGAGCGAGTCCGAGGGATGCATGAGGTACAGCCATCCCAGCACGTGGGCGTAAATGAGGTCGAGTGAAGGTGGGAGATCGAGGTGGTCGTGGGCGATGATTGTCGCTCGCTGCAGCGAGTGCAACACGTGGGGAGAATACGACGTAGGGAGGGTATGGATGAGGGGGTTCGGTTTCGTAGAGGAGGAACCGGGGATGACTACTGCAGTCGATCCAGGTCCGCCTCCCGTAAGAGAGAACGACACGCTGAACGGTAATGATGGAGGAGGCATCGCCACGCTGCTCGCTACACTACCTCCAGTCTCGGAGCTGTTCTCTGCTCCACGCGCAGCATCGACTTCCATGTCCTTTGATCCCGAGGGGCGCGGCATTTCAGGGAAGCCGTGGGCAGCTTTACAAGCGTAACTCAAAGCACCGAGGGCGAACACTCCACAAGCCACAACGAACAGGCCCATCGTGGGAGGCGGCGGGGGCGATCCGTCGCCAGAACTCGAACCGACACCGCTGGTGGACATGCCAGCGTTGGACCTCGCCTTGCCCTTTCTCTTCCCGGCGCGGACAGACCCTTGGCCACCTGACTGACTTGAGCTCGAGACCTGGCTACCGCTCTCCGCGCCTGAATCTGCTTGTCCTCCAACGCCACCGTTCGCAGCGTTTCGTTCAGAGTAATACTCTGCCCACTCAAACATACGCTCGATTCTCCGTCTCCAGAGACTGCGATTGGGCCCGCAGACGCCTTCGTGAACGAGCATGAACGATTCGAATTCGGATAAGAGGACGACGCGCCATTCTTTCGACGGGAGGTGAGAGAGGATGATCTGTGGGGTGAGGAGGGAGTGGTGCGGTTGGGAGGAGGATGAGTTGGAAGTGGTAGTTGGAGGAGCGGCGTGTGATGGGGGTGGGGAGGTCGGTTGTGAGACGTTTGGATGGGTGCCGAATGGCGAATTGGGCAATGGTGGTGAGTTTGGTTGGCCTGCGTTGCTGCCGAGGGCGGAGAACGTGAAAGGGAAAGGGGTGGAGCTCGTCCCGCTGGTTGGAAGAGAACCAAATCCAGCAGCAGCCATAGCGGCTTGGGTAGCGGGTCCGACGAACAATTGGAACGCGATCCCAATAGCCAACATATCCTTCGGCCTCTGCGCTTCGTGGTAATCCAGCTCAGAGTAGGGCGCGACGATCGGAATGATATCTCTCCTCTTCGATCTCGAATCCCTTCCACCGCCAGAAGCGGCCGATCCAGCGCGGCTCGAGCTCTCGTTCCCGCTGTCCAACCCACCGACGTCGGAACCCGGAGCGATCATGAAGCTCGACGCGGGGACGGCGCACTCGTTGACCGCGCGGGGCTCCCAGCCCATCGCGCTGCACCATAGCCTCAGCGCACCCTCGAATTCGGTGGGGACGAGCACAGAGTTGGCTTGGAACACCCGGCTGGCCAAGTCCACTGCGGTGCGCGCCATCGTGGAGCCGAGGCTCGAGTACGGCGGTCGGTGAGCGGTGTTGAGGAACGCGCGGGCTGCGGCGGACTGGCTGGCACCGGCTGAAGAGGATAGGGAGGATCGAGCGCCTGGTCGACGGGAGGAGGATGGCTCACCGAAGCGGTCGATCGTGGGTGGCGGGGATCCCACTGCAGGGGGTTGGGAGAAGGCCACGAGGAACCCGTCGTGGACCATCTTCCTCAGTCGTTCTTGCGTCGCTGGGTCGAGCGGCCGTCTCCTGCCTTCGTTCGAAGGTCCCGGGACCGGGCTCGTGGTGGAAGATGAGGGGTCCTCTCCGTGCGCACGGAGCACTAACGCGCGGACGCGACCTGCGTCGATGGGCAGCTCGTACCCGTCGTGCGGCGGATACGTCTGAGCGTTCATCAGCTGGTCCATCTGCTCCTCCGGGATACCGAGCGCGCGGTACAGCGCGGTAATGAGGTTCATTTGCGAGACCGTGGCATTGTGGACCGATTGCACATCGCTGTTCGATGCGGATTTTTGGGTTCGCGTATGGGGTAAAAAAGAGTGTAAATCAAAGAAAAGGAGACATGGCCAAGTCGAGCGGCGACGTTGTGAGTGCGGGAAAACGAAAGAGGATAATACGCACGACAGGCAGGGTTTAATTCGGAGATGAAATCAAGCCGGCAGTGCGCGTTTTGGAAAATAAGTTTGGGATGTGGAGGGGCGTTTGGGAGCGAGTGAAGGAAATTGAATAGTCAGATGAACGTGGATCCGAGTAGCATTGGCAAAGATGATCAGTCAGTCAGCCTGTAGAATGGGTGCAGACGAGGCGCGACGTACATCTTTTCGCTTGCAGCAGCGGAATAGGTGCACCGACTGACGGTCTCTCGCTTCACGCACGAGCCGCAAGGAGTGCGCCTGTCGCAGCGAAGCTTGAGTCGCTTGCACTGATTAAATTAGAAGGACCAGTCGAAAAGAAGGAGCCGCCCCGCCCGCACGACGGGAAAAAGGAAGGGGGGAAGAGTATGTATTAGCCTTTTCCGTCCGACTCGGAGGTGCGGGAGTAATGGGTGTGTGTGTGGATCAAGGACGTAAACGCACCTCTGCACACACGACGGTTATCCTCGTCCTTACGCTCGTTGGAGCTCTATTGGTAGCGCCTGGTTGATGCGAACCGACGCTGCTGGCGGCAGCTGAGCTTCCACCGTCCTGAGATAGCTGGTCGTCTGCGTCCATGTCTGCGTCGTCTCCTAGACCTGGCGTTGAGCGCTCGTCGTATCCGTTTGTGGGTGCCATGGCGGGAGCAGAGTCGTGATGAAGAAGAAGGTGTTGGGTCGGGTGTGGCGCAGAGGAATGAGGAGGGGGGGTTTGGGCTGAGAGATGTCGAGATTGGGTTTTTGTGATCGTGAACTTGCGCGCGGGTTCTAGACTAGGAGCCGGGTCGTTTGGGATTGGAGTGTGGTCGTTTCGCGGAGATGGTGTGCGTTGGTGGTTGTCGAAAGGCCTTCTTCCTTCTCGTCGAAAAGTAGCGGGAGCGCTGTCGTCGACGACGAGCGCGAACGGAAAGAGAAAAAGAGGGAGAGGTGGTGGAAGAAAGAAGAAGCTCGCGAGGAAGGGGGAGGGGAATTGAGGTCTGGACTGGGAAATTAGACAAAACGCGCGCGAGAGAGGACGGTGACCCGGGAAAATGCGAGCGTGATCTGGGACCAAATAAAAAATAATAAATTTCGCTTTACAACCCTTTTTTCCCCCTTCATCTTCATCAATCCCTCGCTCCCCCTCCCCCCATCCAGAAAAAAAAAATCAATTCAAATTCCCTTTTTTTTGGTTGTCCAATCCGAGGCCACCCAGGCACGTCTCCGGCTCATTACGCATCCCTTATCCGGCACGGCAAAGCACCACCGCGCAGCGACGACTCCATCGACGACGACCACGACGACCGCCACCGCTTTTTTTTCGACGAACGATGAGCTCGCTGATCAAAGCGTACCAGAACGTGCTTCAACGACGACCTCTCACCACCAGTGCGGTAAGTAGCTTTGACTCTCTCTTCACATCAAAAGGGGGCAAGTACTAACTGCGAAAGGACCATCAAATACGCGATTCAATTCATTCCCCCCTTGCGCGTCCCATTTTTATGTCATTGACCAAAAAAAATGGCTTTCGGGGGCGTCGCGTGGTCGAAACCTTCCTCGGTCTCGTGCTTCCCCGCTGCATTTCAGGTGTCGTCGTTCACATTGTTCGCGGCTGGAGACGTCATCGCCCAGCAACTGGTCGAAAAGCACGGCATACACGGACACGACTGGGTCAGAACGACGTGAGTAATATTTTTCGCCTTTTTCTGCATTTTTCTTCTTCTTCTTCTTCTTCCCTTTCGTCGGTCTGCAAATTTCGGGATGTGGGATGGGCATGCCCGTTTATATCCCTGTGTCTGTGCCCCTTCTTTGCAACCCTTTCGAACTGGGGACTCCACCGAAGCGAGGTGCGCGATCAGCTCTCCTCTTTGCCATCAAAGTTCCTCGTCTTGCCTCTCTCTGAGCAGGCAGAATTGTCCACGCCCTATCGTTTCGCGCGACCGGGCGAGGCTGCGGTCAAGCGCGGCTGGCGATTGGTGACTGCCGGGCGCTTCGCGAACCCGCCCCCGCCGCTCACCCCCGCTTTTCCGCCGGCCAATCACGCGCAACGCAATCTCAGATTTCCGTGCCTCTCGCCACACCCTTGGATCTCGGATAACATGATCTGCCAGTTTGAGAACGATGGGCGGTTGTCCTTTCACGCATTTCGAAATGGCCAACGGACGGTCGTCGTCGTCGTCGTCGAGGCCGCTTGTGGCGGCGACCTTGGACTTTGACAGGCTTCTTATCTCGGAGGGGGCTCAACAGTTCAGGCACTTCGGGGCACCACAGCCGAAGCACCCTCCTACCCCTCACTTCCAGAAGAGTAATCTCTGTCTCAGAAGGGAAGAAGAACGAAGCACTCAATCCCCCATCAACTCTAATGCGGGATTCTCGATAACTCCGGCTCTCCTTGGCGCACGTTATTCCGGCCGATGGCCGCCTCATCGCATCGCAGAAGTGGCCCACGGCACGGCGACTGCATTCCGCTCATCGGGAGCAATATCTCGCATATGGGCCCTGCACTGCGCTTCTCATCTGCAGAGACATGGGGAGAGGAGGCCTTGAACATGGCCGCTGGTGTTCTCCAAGGTTGCTGGGAGGTTTTGTTCTTCTCTTCTTTTCATTTCATCAACTCTCAACTCTCAACGCTTACACGTCTAACTTCTTTTGGGCCTCTCTCTGCACCTCATCCAAGGGGGTGCACGGCATCTGCAAATGGAGGATGACCAACTGGATGACACGCTGGGCCCGATCGCATTGAATCGGGCTATTGCCTCCGCCTTTCCGGCATCCCGACGGTTGATTGCCCGATTTGTGATGGTACCGACCACTCCCATCACGGCACCGCGACCCCGTGCTAGTTCCTCTCGCTCTGATATCACCCTCTCCCAATTGACTTACGGGAAAACCTCTCCGAGTTCTCCGGGATCCTCACGATCAGGATATCGCATCAAGAATCGGTCTAGCCAAAACCGAGCTAAAAAAGCTCCGCAAGCCACTAATTAAAT
>WSUI01000212.1:0-46163 GCA_019633595.1 Tulasnella sp. UAMH 9824 | reverse complement strand
AAAAGTTAGCGGTGCTCCTCCGGGGTCATTTTTGTGGTAATGCGGTGATTTCTGGGGGTTCCTATCCAGGACGGCTCCCCTGGCTCAGTTGCTTCCAATTCAATTTTGATGGATTTTGCAGCGGAGGGTATGGTCCGTGCACTCCAGAACAGGTCATGCGAAAGAGGACTCTGAAAGGGGCAGAACTTGTCCCAGACAGTGAAGAGCGCGCTCCCAACGAAAAATGCGAGACCGATGTACATTGGTATCCCGACGATGAACGAAATGGCGGGGCTCAGGTGACGGAGGTAGAGTATAAGCGATGCGCAGAATATGATGAGGCCGATCTGGAGGAGAGACGGGAGCACGTCGTCTAGGATGGGCTCGAGCCGCCATCGTTCCGCCCCGAGGAACCGCTTGAGCTGTTCCCACCGCTGCCGGTCTGGACCGCCTCCGCTTTTCTTTCTGTAGTAGACCAACCATTGTCGACCTAGGACAGCCAGGAAGGAGGAGGTGATTGCAAATGTGAGGCTCAGCGAGAAGAGCGCATTGACAGCGACGATGTCGCGGGAAGGTGAGAACTCGGCCGAGGGAAGTCGGGAATTGGCTGGGATGCTGTCGTTCCTTCCCGTCGCCATTTGAACCAGAATAACGTTGTTCTGAGCGAGGAGAGCGGTTATCTCATCGGCGGGGTCGGCGGATAAGAGGGGGAGAGTGAGGGCAAGGAAAGCGGAGTTGACACCAGCGAAAAGACCAGCTTACGAATCGTGATTAGGAAGTCAGGGGCCCTCGACGGCCGCTCGCCGATCAAGTAAATGGCTCACAAAAATCAGCATGCCGTCTAGTTGCTCCTTCAACCCTTCGACCATATCTTCGTCTATCTCTTCGGCGAGGGCATCGGAGCGGCGGTAAAATTTTCCGCCGTCTTGACCGAACTCGTCTACTGGGTCGGGGACTTCAAACACGGGCGCGTTGGGCAGATTTTGAGCGGCTACGTTCATTGGAGGTTACCGTCACTGGGAGACCTTTGGTACGAGTGGACGGGCTGTGTTGGGTGGTTTTTCGAGGGGAGGAGGGAGGGAGAGACCGAGTGGGAAGGCTCGCCGAGGACACGTTTGGACAACGAGGCACAGGCGTACAGCCACATTCAAGCAACTCGCCGAAATTCTCGACTCGCCTTTATTCAAGCTACCTCCTTCGAACCACATACCATAATAGCAGGGGGATACCTCCGTCAAAGGGAGATCCGTTCTCAGAGCACACGTTGTTCTGAAGTTTGGATGATCCGATATCCTGGCTTGGATTCCGCATCGCCATTCGCTATTTTGTGCGGAAAGATCAACTTTGTATTTCCAACGTCCAATTGATGTTTTTGTTCGAACGTTGACATGTCAATTCAAAAGTTTGTTCCCCTGCGTTGCTTCGCGCGTATATTTGGCGGAAGAAGCTTGCGTGACATCATCGACAATTGAATTGCCCGGTCCGCTTGTCTTGGGGTGCATCCTATATTGACTCACTCATTCCGGAAACTGTCGCTCTTGGAATCAGAAAGTGCTGGTCTACCGCTTCGCCGTGGATGGGTACGCAATTCGAATCGAAGGTTCATCGTAGACTTCATTGGACCATGCTCCCGGAAAAAGTCCGCACCCCATCTCGTCAATATTTCCCTCTTTTTATCCACATATTACGTCTCTCCTCTACTTCACGTCGTTGTGGGTCGAATTCATCAAATGGAGGCCCCTAGTGCCATCGCTATCTCGGCCTCAGCCATCATGATGTGAGGTGGTAATTGGTCCCTCGCAATCCTCACACGCGGCTCGACTTCAATATGATTACGTGACCGCCAAATTAAGTCTCACGGACCGAAGACATTGTTTTTCACGGGCGCGATCTCTTCCTAACACCCCGAAAGTCCAGTGGTGACCGCAGACTGAGCAAGGGCGAGTAGGATAGGCCAGACAGCCGTGGAAGAATTAGTTTCGCGATTCGGTCCGTTCTCTCTCCTCGCGTACGAGGATAATCTGTATATCCTGTATTTACAATATTAATGTACACATCGGATACTATGAGCAAGCGCAGAATCGAGTGGAATGTAGAAACTGGAACCGTTGCACGTAAACCCCGTCACGGTAAATTACGTGCCCAAACGACTGGACGAGCCCATCTTATTGTATTATTAACGGTCAAACCTCTGACCTATGAGTCTACTAATTTGAACGGATTTGGAAGCTCCGGCTGCACTCCATAACTAATGCGTTGGTTCTGTTTCTTCAACTGAATGAACTTTCGAGGCCCCCAACATCGATCGTTTTCCATGCGTTGATTTAGGATGAGCGGTTTATGTTCTCATTTGACCGATGGGACTCCTTCGTGAGGGCGGATCCCTTGCGTATACTTTAGAACGATGTGCCATCCCTCGCATCACCAAATAGCTTGCAAACATAGGGTGGCACCACAAATAGTCAAATTTCAGGGAGCAACCACGTCTAGCGGGTCCCCGGAAGGAGGTGGATGATCGAGTCGAAAGCCACAGCTTCCAAGATGCATTGAGGTGAAGCTTCGTTACACCTGTTGATAGAAGGATAGCCTTGGATACTGAGGTTCTTTGATAACGTCGTTCAAGAGCATAGTATCTCTCTATGGTCAGTTATAGCGAAACCGCGAAATGAACAGCCGTCGAACACGGCATGTACTGGATCAACGGACAAGCCACGATCAACGACGCGACATACGATTCGTAATGAGGACGCTCTCCACACAGTCTACTCTGAAGTTACATTTAATGTGTTGCTAGGTTCAGTTGGGGAGTTCTCAGCAAGCTGCAACTCTTCCGCGACCCGGGCCCATTCGGATCCGGGTGGATCAGGTCTAAACCAAACAAGCAGTGCGTTACACAGGGCTCTTTTACGAAGGCTAACGAAGGTGACCACTCACGGGAGAAAATAGATAGCCCGAATCGAGAGGCGTTCATCTTGATGATGACACCAACGTTCATCCGGTTCTCTAACCTGCCGGGCAGTTTTCTGGAAAGTTGTCATGATGAGACGTTTTGTGCAAGCCGTTAACGGGCAGTAAGTCGAACCTGCATCTGGCGAGAGGTTCGATCAACCTGAAGCACAAATTCGTTGAAGGTCTTGACTAATACAACACGGCTTCTCTGCCCCTCGATTCTCAAGTCCCAGCATTTGTAAGAGATAAATTTTCGAGTTGAGGGGCTGAATAACCGCAAGATATCAAGGCATTCGTCTTGACCACTTTGACCTTGATGGATGATTC
Source organism: Tulasnella sp. UAMH 9824 (assembly GCA_019633595.1). Lineage (NCBI taxonomy): Eukaryota > Fungi > Basidiomycota > Agaricomycetes > Cantharellales > Tulasnellaceae > Tulasnella > Tulasnella sp. UAMH 9824. The sequence goes on along the minus strand of WSUI01000212.1, from coordinate 42,908 downwards.
CAATGATCGCTATATACCGCGCTAGTATATCGGGCAGGCTCTTGGGAATGTTAAGAATGCTGGGAATGCTGGGAAGCGGAGGGTCAAATTAACCAAGGTCACGTAGTTGTCGTTAAATGACGTACTAGGCTTGAGCAGCAGCATCCGCACATTCCCGCTGCCATGTTTTCGACGCGCTGAATCGTAGTTTTTGTATGACCTGATGCGCTACCCGCTGAAGTTGAGGGACCCGCAGAATCAGTTCACATCCCTCCAGGAGGAAGAATCTCCGTTCCGCCGTCAATTCTTCCTGGGTACTCTCATCAGAGATCATCTGATCGACGTAGCTCAGCATGTATATGGCAAGAGGATTGCAGTAGCGTGATATCCGACGACTAGGTGCACTTATCACGGCGAATGCTCCCACGAAGTAATCCACAAGGCCATCCGTACGACCGCTGTAACATGGGGCTGTTATTGGCAAGTTGAGCAGAAGAATGATACTTGAACGCTACGCACCGTCGGTACGCATCTCTCAAAGGGGAAATGAAGTTGAAGTCACCAAGGTACAAGTCATCATGAAAGATCACAATGAGAGAGATGATGCAGGCTAGCTTTGAATCGCAACGTTCTCGACCAGCCACGAAAGTAGTCAGATGATTGAAAAAACAATCGAATGTGTGGAGCGATGGCCCCAAACCATAGCAACGGAACTGAAGGATTGTAAAGGAAACAGTGGCCCGAACCAGGGCAGCCGAGGAATCCAGCAGTTGCGAATGCGGGATCAGGATGGATTCCTCTCGGAGTAACCTTATCGACTCTTCAAAATTTTCATAGATGTCCCCCTCGGTGTCCCGATACATTATAATGTGGGCGGCAGCAGCGGAGAAAAGTCGTTGAGACGATGCTGCGACATTGACCTGGTTGTGACCCCGAAGCTGCAACATTCGGGAGTATGAGTTCTGTAACAGGTCAAGAAAGCGCTCTTGAAACCCTTGATCGCTCCAGAGCTGCTCCATCTGGGAGACTTTTGTGATCCCGAAGATGTTTGCCGTCGCGTGTAGGAGAGTTGCCGGGTCATCGGATATGCAAATGGCTCGTTGGAGAGCGATAGCCTGGAGGGACTCGGTGCTCTCCGCTTCTCGACCGCGGATTAGCACATGCACCCACCGCTCGATAGATAATCTTTGACCCAGCCGTTTCCATTCAAGCTCTTTAATGATCTTCATAGCAGAGGGGAGAGTGCGTGCGCTCCAGAGTAGGATATGTGAAAGAGGACTCTGGAAAGGGCAGAACCGATCCCAGACTGTGCAGAGCCCACTCCCAACGAAAAATGCAAGAGCGACGTACATCGGGACTCCTACGATCAAGGAGATGGCGGGACTCAGGTGGCGAAGATAGAGTATCAGCGACGCACAGAATATGATGAGACCTAGCTGGAGGAGGGAAGGCAGGACGTCGTCAAGGATGGGTTCGAGCTGCCATCGTTCAGCTCCCAGGAACCGCTTGAGTTGTTCCCACCGCTGCCGGTCTGGACCACCTCCACTACGTTTTCTATAGTAGACCAGCCACTGGCGACCCAGAACAGCCAGAAAGGAGGATATAATTGCAAATGACAGGCTCAACGAGAAGAGCGCATTGACAGCGAAGATGTCACGGGAAGGTGAGAACTCCGCCGAGGGAAGCCGGGAGTTGGCAGGGATGCTGTCGTTCCTTCCTGTCGCCATTTGAATCAGGATGGCGTTGTTATGCGCAAGGAGAGCGCTGATGTCATCGGACGGGTCAGCGGATAGGAGAGGTAGGGTGAGGGCAAGGAACGCGGAGTTGACACCCGCGAAAAGACCAGCCTGTCCAACGAGAGTCAATGAGCTTCAAGTCCAACTCAAACATTATCGTGTTATGTGCATCACATACAAAAATTAGCATGCCGTCTAGCTGCTCTTTCAGCCCTTTGACCATATCTTCGTCTATCTCGTCGGCGAGGGCATCGTAGCAGCGGTAAAATTTTCCGCCGTCTTGGCCGAACTCCTCGACTGGGTCGGGGACTTCAAACACGGGCGCGTTCGGGAGATTTTGGGTGGCTACGTTCATTGGAGGTTGCCGTCGCTGAGATACCTTTGGTGCGAGTGGGCGGGCTGTGTTGGGCGGTTTTTCGAGGGGAGCAGGGAGACCGGGTGTGACGGCTTACCGTTGTCACGTTTGGACAACAAGGCAACAGCCGCACAGCCACATTCAAGTAACTCGCCGCAATTCTCGACCCGCATTAGTTCAAGCTACGGTTCTTCCAACCATATACCGTAATAGCAGGGGATATGTCCGGCAGAGGGAGATCCGTTGTCAAACCACACCTTGTTCTGAAGTTTGGACTCTGATCCCATATCTTGGATTCCGCACCGCCATTCGCCAATTCGTGTGGAAAGATCAACTTTGTACTTTCAAAGTCCTTGGTGTTGTTGTTCGAATGTTGACATGCTAATTTAAAAGCCGTTCCCCTCGAGCTCCGCACGTACACCTGGTGGAAGGACGGTTCAAACTTGCGTGACATCATCGACAATTGAATTGCCTGGTCCGATGTCTCCGCTTGTCTTGGGGTTGCATCCCAATATTGACCCACTCACTTCGGAGAACTATAGCTCTTAGAATCAGAAAGGGCTGGTGTACCGCTTCCCCGTTGAAGGGAACGCAGTTCGAATCGAAGGTTGATCGTGGACTTCATTGGATCATGCTCCCGGCGGAGAAGGTCCGCACCCCGTCTCGTCAGTATTTCTCTTTTATTATCCACCGACTACGTCTCTCCTCTGCTTAAGCATGCATGAATATGTCGTATTGGGTTGAATTCAACAGAAGAAGGGGCTGGTGCCACCGCATTCTCGGTCTCAGCCATCATGTGACCTGGTCTGGCAAGCCTCACACACGGCTCGACTTCACAAGGTTAGGTGACCGTCAAGTTGAATCTCACAGACCGAAGATATCGTCTTTCACGGGCGCGATTTCCTGCTACCTAAACACCCCAAAAGTCCAGTAGTGACCGCACACTGAGCAAGTGCGAGTAGGATTGGCCAGACAGTCGTGGAAGGATTTAGTTTCACGATTCGGTCCGTTATCTCTCCTCACATATGAACATAATCTCTATCCAGTAGTTACGATGTACACATCGGATATGAGCAAGCGTAGAATCGAGTGGAATGTAGAAACTGGAACCGTTGCACGTAAACCCCGTCACGGTAAATTACGTGCCCGAACGACTTGACGAGCCAGTTTCATCATGCTAGTAATGGTCAAAGCTCTGATGAAAAACTGCTTCTGAGTCTACCAAACCATTTGGAAACTGCAGCCGCACCCCATAACCGATGCGTCGGTTCTGTTTCTTTAACCGGATGACCTTTCGAACTCTTAACACCGATCATTTTCCATGTGTTGATTTAGGATGGGCGGTGTATGTTCTCTTTTGACCGATGGCACTCCTTCGTGAGGGCGAATCCTTTGCGGATCGTTTAGAATGATGTGCCGTCCCTCGCATCACCAAAGAGCTTGCAAACCCATTAGGTAGCGCCACGAATACTTAAAGTTCAGGGAGTAACCACGTCCAGAGGGTCCACGGAAGGAGTCCGGAGATCGCGTCTAAAGCCATAGTCTCCAATTGAGACGCATTTTGGTGAAACCTAGTCATACCTGTTGATAGGAAAATTGTCTTGGATACTGAGGTTCTTCCACAAAGTCGTTCAACAGCACAAAATCTCTCTATGGTCGGTGATAGCAAAACCGTCAAAGTGGAGAGCCGTCGAACATGGCATGTACTGGATCAACGGACAAGCCACGATCAATGACGCGACATACACTTAGTAATGAGAACACTCTCTACACAGTCTACTCTGGAGTTGCATGTAACGTGTTATTAGGTTCAGTTGGGGAGTTCTCAGCAAGCTGCAACTGTTCCGCGACCCGGGCCCATTCGGATCCAGGTGGATCAGGTCTAAACCAAACAAGCAGTGCATTAGACAGAGCTCTTTAACTAAGGCTAACGAAGGTGACGACTCACGGGAGAAAATAGATAGCCCGAATCGAGAGGCGTTCATCTTGATGATGACACCAATGTTCATCTGGGTCTCGCACCCGCCTGGTAGTTTTCTGGAAAATTGTCATAATGAGACGTCTTGTGCAAGCCGTTAACGGGCAGTAAGTCGAACCTGCATCTGGCGAGAGGTTCGATCAACCTGAAGCACAAATTCGTTGAAGGTCTTGACTAGTACAAAACGGCTTCTCCGGGCCCCGGTTCCCATGTCGTCGCAATGGTAAGAGATAAATTTTCGAGTTGAGGGACTGAATATCCGCAAGATATCAATGCACTCGTCGTGACCACTTTCACCTTGATGGATGGTTCTGATCTTCGCTATATATCGCTCTAGCAGATCGGGCAGGCTCTGAAAAAAGCCAAAGCTAGGAAGCGGAGGGTCAAATTAATCTAGGTCACATGGTTGTCGTTAAATGACGTACTAGCCAGAAGCAGTAAGCTCACATTCCCATTGCCATGTCTTCGACGCGCTGAATCGTAGTTTTTGTATTACCTGATGCCCTACCCGCTGAAGTTGAGGAATCCGCAAAAGCGGTTCACATCCTTCCAGGAGGGAGAATCTCAGTTCCGCCGTACATCTTTCCTGGATACTCTCATCAAAGTTCATTTGATCGATGAAGTTCAGCATGTTTATGGCAAGAGGATGGCAGTAGCGTGATATCCAAGGCGCAGGAGCCATTATCACGGCGAATGCTCTCACGAAGTTCTCCACGAGGTCATCCGTACGACCGCTGTAACATGGGGCTGTTATTGGCACAGTTGAGCAGAAGAATGATACTTGAACGCTACGCACCGCCGGTACGCATTCCTCAAAAGGGAAATGGAGTTGAAGTTACCCCTCAACAAGTCGTCATGAAAGATCACAATGGCAGAGGTGATGCAGGCTAGCTTTGAGTCGCGATGTTCTCGACCGGCCACGAAAGTAGTCAGATAATCGAAAAAACGTTCGAATCTGGGTCCCGATTGCCCAAGTGGATAGCAACAGAACTGAAGGATTGTAAAGGAAACAGTGCTCCGAACCAAGGAATTCGAGGAATCCAGCAGTTGCGAATGTGGGATTAGAATCGATTCCCACTGGAGCAAGTATGTAGACCTTTCGAGACTTTCACTAGTGTACCAGTTGGGGTTGTGTAGAGTTGCCTCCATGTCCCACTTCGCGTCCCGGTACATTATAATGTGAGCCGCAGCAGCTGAGTAAAGTCGTCGAGACGATGCTGCAATATTGACTTGGTTGTGACCCCGAAGCTGCAACATTCGGGAGTATGAATTTTCGAACTGGTCAAGAAACCGCTCTTGAAACACTCGATCGCTCCAAAGCTGCTCCATCTGGGAGACCTTTGTGATCCCGAAGATGTTTGCCGTCGCGTGTAGAAGAGTTGCCGGGTCATCGGATATGCAAATCGCTCGTTGGAGAGCGATAACCTGGAGAGACTCGGTGCTCTCCACTTCTCGACCGCGGATTAGCACATGCACCCACCGCTCGATAGATAATCTCCGACCCAGCTGTTTCCATTCAACCTCTTTAATGATCTTCACAGCGGAGGGGAGAGTGCGTGCGCTCCAGAGTAGTATATGTGAAAGAGGGCTCTGGAAAGGACAGAACCGATCCCAGACCGTGCAGAGCCCACTCCCAACGAAAAATGCAAGACCGACGTACATCGGGACCCCGACGATCAAGGAGATGGCGGGACTCAGGTGGCGAAGATAGAGTATCAGCGACGCACAGAATATGATGAGACCTAGCTGGAGGAGAGAAGGCAGGACGTCGTCGAGGATGGGTTCGAGCTGCCATCGTTCAGCTCCGAGGAACCGCTTGAGCTGCTCCCACCGCTGCCTGTCTGGACCACCTCCACTACGTTTTCTATAGTAGACCAGCCACTGGCGACCCAGAACAGCCAGAAAGGAGGATATAATTGCAAATGACAGGCTCAACGAGAAGAGCGCGTTGACAGCGAAGATGTCCTGGGAAGGTGAGAACGCCGCGGAGGGAAGCCGGGAGTTGGCAGGGATGCTGTCGTTCCTTCCTGTCGCCATTTGAATCAGGATGGCGTTGTTCTGGGCAAGGAGAGCGCTGATGTCGTCGGACGGGTCAGCGGACAGGAGAGGTAGGGTGAGGGCAAGGAACGCGGAGTTGACACCCGCGAAAAGACCAGCCTGTCCAACGAGTCAATGAGCTTCAAGTCCTCCTCAACCATTATCGTGCCATGGCACATGGCTTACGAAAATGAGCATGCCGTCTAGCTGCTCCTTCAGCCCTTTGACCATATCTTCATCTATCTCATCGGCGAGGGCGTCGTAGCAGCGGTAAAATTTGCCGCCGTCTTGGCCGAACTCCTCGACTGGGTCGGGGACTTCAAACACGGGCGCGTTCGGGAGGTTTTGGGCGGTTACATTCATTGGAGGTTGCCGTCGCTGACACAAATTTGGTACGATTGGATAGGCTGTATAGGCTGGTGCTCAAGCAGAGGGTGGAGGAGGGAGGAAGAAATCGAGCGTTGTGGCTGCCGCGCGCGAAAGGCGAGGCAGCCACACAGCTGCGCAAACCACCCAGCCTGAATTTGCCAACAAGTAGGTTAGATACAACTCATCGTTGTTATTCAAGCCCGGTGAATGAGATTTGAGTAAGAAGTACTATATACTCTCCCCGTTGCCTCGATGACGATGCCACTGGGTAATAGTCTCCAGGAAAGGGACCATGGTGGGAATTTGGAAGCTAACTGTTTGTTCCCCACCACCGCCACCGGCAACTGAACACCAAACATGCAAAAAACGGACAGAGAACCAAAAGCTTCAGTCTCAGAAGTTGAAGAAAGATGCATCGTGATTAACCTCAAGACCCAGAACCAACGTATGTCTAACCTTCTTTAGTTCGGTGTGCTTCTTGCTCACCGGGTCCGGCTTTCGGTATCAACAGGAGAAGCGATAGTCATGGAAAGGCGCGGCGGTGAGGCCTACGTCCACTATGTCAATACCGATAAACGGCTGGATGAATGGGTCTCCGAGGACCGCATACACAAGCTCCCTAAAAGCGAAGCAGACGCAGCCTCCGGCTCGCACGGCGAGAGCCAGTTCAATGGGACAAGGTCCATAATCGGCAAGCGGAGAAGGTCTCGTGTAAGACAACCGCGGTCGTTCTTATGATGCTCTATCAATGTATTAAGCAACAGCTCCCACCTGCTAGTCTCCACCCGGCTCGACGTCCCGACCAACTCGCGGTCCCATCGACATCTCCGCCGCTCAAACATCCGCCCTCGCCCGTTCGTCCTCACCCCCACCTCACAGGTCCCATGACCACTTGCAGTCCACCAAAGAGCAAGACCTCGAAGCCGCCATGGAACACCGGCGCATCACAGCAAAACGAAATTTCGACAAGGTCATTTTCGGCGGCTGGGAGATGAAGACGTGGTACTATTCACCGTACCCAGTAGCCGACGATGCTGAAGCCCCACCACTATCTTCAGCTTCTCACCCTCTCGCGAGCGGCAGAAAATGGAGAGAAAAGGAGAGGGGAGGGTCAACGGAGGAAGGGTTGGATTCACCCACCCCAGGTCCACCCACTGCGCCACCACAAAGAGCACACGGGAGGACTGCAGACCTCTTGGCTGCGTCTGGTGCGGGTCGCCCAGGGGGCTCTATGGATCAGGCAAAGCTTTGGGTCTGTGACCGATGTTTCAAGTACATGAGAGAAGGCATTCCCTGGGAGTTGCATACGGTGAGTCTCGAACTGGGTTGCACAGGCTTCAACTTTCCTCGTGCAGTCTTCAGACTTAACTCCTGTTCCTCTTTCCCTGCGGTTGGAGTAGAAGAAGTGCGACATAAAGAACCCTCCAGGTCGAAAAGTCTACCAACGAGGCGCTCATACTATCTGGGAGGTTGACGGTGCAGAAGAGAAGGTGGGTCATCGGCTGGTGTTTGATCAATCCATAGACGCTGTATACTTACTAAACCCTTCCCCTTAGCTGTTTTGTCAGAACCTTGCCCTCTTTGGAAAGCTCTTCATCGACGTCAAAACCATTTTCTTCGACTGCGACAACTGTGAGCATCGTCTACCCCGTCATGATGCTTTGTCCCCTTAACTAAGTGTTTGTTCTCCAGTCATGTTCTACCTTTTAACAGATGCAGACTCCCAGCGGGACCATGTCCTCGGCTTTTTCTCCAAGGTAGACGCTTGCGCGATCGAACGGCACGACTCTGGGGACTGAAATCGCTCCTTAGGAAAAAGTATCCTATGATGACTGGAACCTAGCTTGTATCATCACCTTCCCGCCTTACCAAAAGAAAGGATATGGGATGCTCCTGATTGAATTCAGTTACGAACCTGCTTTTTTCAACTGCAAATCACGACTCGCTGACTCTCGTTATCCGCTGTAGGTTACGAGCTGTCGCGTCGCGCGGGGAAACTCGGAACGCCCGAACGACCTCTCTCAGACCTTGGTTTGAGAGGATACCTGTCGTACTGGGTGGCTACGCTCGTGCGGTTCTTCCGGTGAGTCTAAGAAGCCGGAGGCTAGTTATGGAAGCTCGGCCACCCCTGACTTATAACTACCTCCATTCTTTCGCAGTCGAATACTTGGAACGGAGCCTGAAGAAGATCCCAACGCTCCACCAGGACTGGGGAGTAGTCGACATAGCCGCAAACCTTCCTTACCAGGAAGCGGAAAGGCGACGAAGAGGAAGATAAAGGGGTTCGACGGGGAGACTATCTATCCGAAGGGCGAAGATGAGGGGCCGAGTGCCGCGTTGGTTGAACGTATGTAACTATATGACCTTATCTCACTCATCAATCCTCGAGCACTCATCCCCCCCCTCCTCGTTCGCGCTTGCGACCCCGCAGAACCCGCCTTCGGCTCAATTCGGACAACGCACACTGAAACGACACCCAACGGAACGACTCAACAACACCTCAACATCCGATGTACCCTCATCGATATCGCTCGAGCTACGGGCTTGAGGCACGAGGATGCAGCGTTTGCGATGGAGGAGTGCGGGCTGTTAATGAGACGGAAGAAAGAAGGGAATGGGCAAGGGGGTGCGAATGGGATCGGGAGCGGGAGCAGCGGTGCCGATGTACCTGAGGAGAAGGAAATCATTTATATCTCGGCTGAGATGGTTGAAAAGGTTGCAAAAGAGAGGAGGGTAAAGCACAGATGTATCCTGGATCCCGCACATGTTCTTCTTTGAGCATCATATCATACATGGAATCGGTTTGAATGAGGTAGTATTAACGTTCGGGGGCGGTGATATTGCGGCACCTCCGATGTGCTCATAATCGGCCATGGTCTGTATATGAACAATTAAATACGTGCTTCGGGGAGAGAACTTAGGATACTCGGCAAGTATGTCACTTACCGAGAGGACCATCTTCAGGGAGGGTCAATGGTCCATCTTGCCACTGACACCAACGTACTTTGGGATCTCGACCAATCCGACCACCGCGCTATGTAGAATAAGCATATATTAGTAGACATCGCGTAAGGACACCTAATTTTGCCTCAACTTGTATTTCACTGTATCGCCGATTCACATCCGACTTCAAAGAATAGAAAGCTACCGCAACGGCTTCCCGTTTTGATGTGAGAGCTTCCCGAGAGCTTTGCGCTGGCCACATGTGAACTCTCGGCCACCGACGGGGGTGATAGGCAAGGAGATCCTCTACCATAGGCGTGAAAATGCGCAGAAGTTCGGCGTCTTCTTGAAGATTCATCTCATTCCTTTCTACGCCTCGGAATTCGTCCAAAAAGGACTTCAGGAGGTCCAAGTGGTTGAAGGTAAGTCTAGTGCGACGGCCTCAGTGCATGTTCAACGTTTCTCGCTTCATGACTTACATTCTCGCGGCGGCTTTGTTCATGTATGTGGTCCTCAATGATGTCACAATCCCACTCCGCAGTTCTCTTCCTGCCTCAGCAGCACGAGAAGAGATACCCGGGCTTCTGATAACCTTCTCGTTCATTTGTAATAGGGCAAACTTTTGTTCCACGTGGAAGTGCGGGTTTGTTCCTCTGTCAGGCATGATCAAGTTTAAGCATCGTAGAATGTTGACCAACACTCGATCTCGATCGAATAGTTCAGAATCCTGGCGCTTTGTTAAAGTCCTAAAAGTCTTTTCCAGATTTTTCATGACCGTCTCGACACTCCTGTTTAAGTTGGTGATGAGAAGTGACGCACGCCGCTGGTCAGAACCGCGCACCCTGCATACGCTCCTCTTAGGGAGTCGAGACCTCTTGATAAGGAGTGGCTGACCATCGGAAGTCTAGGAATCAGCCAAGAAACGACGGACAGAAGCTTCCAATCAGCGCTTTGCAATGCATCTGTGTAAGCCGCCAAGTGGTCACAAAAGTCCTGCACTTCTTCCTGGGATGGGGTGTAAATGAAGTATGCGAGGGTGGAGGAAAATAAGGATAACCGAACCACAATGGGGGAGGAGGTTGCAATATCAGGATTCGAAATCCATGTTCCGTCGCCAATGTCTCTGTCAACGTAGCGATAGTCATGAAGAAGAGGGTCGGTTTCCGATTTGGGTAAGGATGTTAGGAGGATGATGTGAGTGATTGCACTCTGGTAAAGCCTCCACGCAGATATTACGAGATCTTGGGAGCCTCCTTCGAATTGGGACGCTCCGCTGGAGGAACTACGCCACAGTTCTAGAAAGCGTTCGCGGAAAACGCCATCACTCCACAGTTGTTCCAGCTGATCTACATTCCGTATCGCAACGATGTTCGCAGCAGCGTGCAAAAGAGTCGCTGGGTCTTCGGATGTCGAAATAGAACGTTTGATTGCGACCATCTGTAGCGACTCGGGGCTTTCTTCGTGTCTCCCTGTCTTCAAAGCCTGGTAGGGATATCTAAAGGTCGAGATGAAGGACGTCGGTCTCAGTTGCAGGATGCCCTGCCGCATCCTCGCCCATGGGTCATTTCGGGCAGCCTTGATCAGGTCACCTGTGGAACTTCCAGAGTCCTTCGCTAATCGGACAAGATAACGGGTGACTGATGACATGAAATGAGAGAGGGGGCTGTGGAAAGGACAGAACCGGTCCCATACCGTGCAAGCTGCGCTCGCCAGAAAAATTGCCAGCCCCAAGTACATGGGTACTCCCACGACCATGAAAAGGGAGGGGTTGAGAAAGTTAAGGTAGAGAAGAAGGGAAACGCAGAAAATGATGAGGCCCGTCTGGAGGAGGAAGGGGAGGACGTCGTCTAGGATGAGCTCAAGGCGCCATCTCTCCGCTCCAAGAAACCGCTTGAGCTGCTCCCATCGTTGGCGGTCAGGACCGCCTCCGCTCCGTTTGCGATAATAAACGAGCCACTGCCGTCCTAGAACGGCCAGAAATGATGAAATGAGGGCAAATGTCAGGCTCAATGAGAATAGCACGTTCACGGTGAACACTCCATTGGGAGGCCTGAACGATTGGGATGGTAGTGGGAGAGCGGTCGGGAGACTGTCGTTCCTCCCGCTTGCTAATTGCAGAAGGATGGCATTGCTTTGCCGTAGTAGGGCATTAGTATCATCAGCAGGGTCGGCTGACAAGAGAGGTAGGGTGAGAGCTAGGAACGCAGAATTGACTCCCGCGAAGAGACCGGCCTAAGAGGAGGGTACGCCTTAGATTGCGAGAAGGGAAACCTCAAGTATAAGAAACCCACGAAAATGAGAAGCCCATCAAGCTGCTCCTTTAGACCGTTTGTCATATCTTCGTCTATTTCTTCCGCGAGAGCATCGTAGCACCTGTAAAACTTGCCACCATCCTGGCCAAACTCCTCAGGAGGTTCGGGAATCTCGAACACGGTCGGGTTCAGGGGGTTGGGAGGGTATGCCGCCATCGATGGCAAGCTAAAATTGCGCAGAACGAGACGTCTTCGGTGCTATTGAACTGTGAGTGGGAGGATGGACAAGTCGTCTTCCTGCGCCGGCAGTTTCGGCAACACACCCTGCTCTCACGTGATCACTCCCGTTGCTTTGCCAACCGGCATCTTCAAGGAAACCTTTATGAGAGTAACTGGAGTAGGGGAGCGAAGGTTCGCGAAGGTATGTCCTATCGATGATCCTGTATGTTTGTATAGATACAGTTGATAAAGGAGGCCTAATACGTGAGCGTCTCTACGAGAGAGTCCAGGACCCTGACGGCATCCGGGATGTAGAACTTCTCGTAGACTAACGGCACTGGTGTGCTGTGGAATTAATGGATGCAGGACATGAGTATGCTGTTTGGAATTCGGGGAATAGAGGAAAGATACGCACTCCCAACCAGTGACCCTCTTCACAGGGGCCTCCATCTTCAAGAAACACCTCTCCGTGACCACGCTCGCAATCTCACTTCCAACACCTCCAACAGCTCCAGCCTCATGCAGAACAACCAACCTCCTCGTCTTCTCCACGCTCTTGATGACGGTCTCTACATCCCAAGGCACGATAGTCCGCAAGTCGATCAACTCTATGGACGCGGACCGGACGGATTCGGGAACGTGCTTGGCCAACGCCGGTGGTGGGTTCTTGAGCAATTCGATAGCGTTGTGTGCGGTGTAAATGGGTGTTCCCCATGTTAGGAGAGTCAAGTCAGCTCCTGGTGTGAGTACTTCGGCGCTGGAAAGGGGGAGGGTGTACGCGGACGTTGGAACTTGTTCGACTTGTTCAATCAAAATCGGTGAGAACGGGTATTGTAGAAAACGGCGCCAGACAAACTTACCCGCCGAGCGATAAAGAATCTTGGGCTCCATAAATATCACAGGGTTGGGGTCGTCGATAGAGGCGAGGAGCAGACCTTTGGCCTGTATTGGTCCTCGGGGCACGACGACCTGTTCACAACCCAAAGTCAGCACACTCATTTGGACGCCTGGATCGAATGGATTGTACCTTCAATCCAGCAGCACCAATAAAGTATCCTTCTGGAGATTGCGAGTGATACAGCCCTCCGTGTCCCACTGACATAGAAGGTGTGCGAACGGTCAACTTGCCGACGTTGAATTGGCCACCTGACCGGTACCGGATCTTGGCCGCCTCGTTGACTAACTGCAGATGCGACGTAAAAGAGTTCGATTAGTCGGTAAGCTCCAACTGTGGCAACATTCTTCTAACGCACCTGGTCGAAGGCTGGGAAGATGTAGTCAGAGAACTGAATCTCTGCAATGGCCGTATGTCCCATTGCAGCAAGGCCGATGCCGAAACCTGCGATTCCTTGTTCTGTAAGCGGAGTGTTGAATACTCGCTCTCTTCCAAATTCTTCTGCTAAGCCCATTGTGCAACGGAAAACTCCTCCAAATGCGACGTCTTCGCCAAAAACCACGGCCGTGTCGTCGCGTTGCATTGCATGGCTACAGATAGCCCAACGATGAGATTCAAAAGCGTCCCCAGGCAGGCAAGGGTGAAACCTACCTCATAGCATCTCTAATGGCCTGATAAGTGTTCATCTTCCGCGTCTCTCGGCCGGCGACGATGCCCCCCGGTGAAGGTTCGTCTTCCTCCAACCACGATAAGCCCGGAGTCTTGAGAGCAGCATCACGCGTTCCAAGGAGTAAAGGCGAGGTTGCGAGTCCTGGTAATGATCCTTCGGCGGGTGGTGGTGATTGCTGGGATGCGGCAACGGTGGAATTGTAGCGTGTCCGGAGCTTGGAGCTAAGCTGTGGGTAAAAAAAACAAGGTTCGGTAAGCTCAGATAATAGCAGAATTAGGAATTTACTGGCATACCTGAGTGCGTTGAGCGGCTCTCCTTAGTGCCCTAGCTGAAAGCATTTCCCGAGGTGTAAGAGGAATGTGAGGAGAGGGTCAAGAGGTTGGAACAAGACGAAAGCTCACGGGGCTCTGTTCAGGATAGACGTCACGGGAGGAGAAGGCTGAGATCCGGGAGTTCTCACACGGCAACTCTCTTGCTAATCACATCAGGTACGTCACCCTGGTCAAGCCACAACGCCAAACACCGCGCCAACAGTCCCTTATTGCAATATCGACTGCTCTTTACTCAGCCACAGTCGACCTTCGACCCACCTCACTCTCACCAAGGACCAAGGGCGACCACAACCAGCACTGTACAATACACGTCAACCTTGGTTGGCTCAAGTTTTGATGGACGACTCGAACACTTTCGTCAGCCCAGAAGGCGTCTACACCCACGCCGAAGAACATCGCCCGCCGCTCCCAACACCGATCTATACTAGCGTCTCAAACGCACCCACCTCGGCTTCAATCGCCACCAGAATCACCGCAGTAGTTGTCAACTTCCCAGCTCTCAAGCCCTCCTCAAGCCAGCCCTTCTCCGCACTTCTCGGCGGTGGGAAGGGCGACAAGAAGGATAAAGACAAGAAGGCAGGTCACCACCTTACCTTGCCTGCCGTTCCAGACCAGGAGGAAAGCGTGTCAAGTGGAGATGCAGAGGATGGGACCACTAATGCCGCCGGTGCTGGAGCAGCTACCGATGTTACCCCGACCGCTCCCGAGCACCCGCCCCATCACCCTCTCCTCTTCTCCGCACCAAACGCGACGGCAGGGTTGCAGGCGAAGAAGAAGTCCGTCAGAGCAAAACAGAACCTGAAGACCACGACGAGCAGCTTCGTCTCTCGGTACCACTGTATCGAGGGCCTTCACAAGCACTTCGGAGCAAAATCCGGGGAAACGACTTTTATATTCTATAACGCCGGGAAGACTTTCCATGTCACTGAGACGGATGCCGGTACAGCGAGACACAAGGTGCGTCTAGACGAACCCCAACTACCACGAACGAAAGTGGAGATGTATTCACTACCATTCGTTGCTATAGGATCCTCTCATTCGAGTGACGTTCAACGCATGGCCGACGTGTCATGCCGTCAACGAGACCACCGCCTCATCCACTGGCATAGATGTCATTATAGGCTTCCACTCGGGAGACCTTGTCTGGTTCGGTGCTGCAGTCTCCTCTCGCTGCGGCGCCGCTTAGGGCTAACTTCGAACTACGGACGCATTGCACTCCAGATCCTATTTCCACGCGGTACGTCCGGCTAAACAAGCAAGTAAGTACGGATTTATCCAGTCATCCACACGCACACGTTTGAACCCAAGCTTCAACCCTTGTACTTCAGGGTTGCATCACCAATTCTCCGTGCACAGCCATCCGCTGGGTCCCGGGAAGCCGAAACCTCTTCCTCGTCTCGCACGCGAACGGGACGATCGTGGTGTACGACAAGGAACGAGAAGATGACACCACGTTCCAACCATCAATACCGCCAACGGGCCCATTCACTTCGCCTAACGCACCGGCACCGGCCAACGGCGCTGCACCGCCAAGTCCTTCGGTCGGTGCGACGGGGTCTTCCGAAGGAGGGGAAGGACACTCTACTCACCCGTCTTCCTCGTCATCTACAAGCAACACCCAGCAAAGCACCGCAGCAGACGTCGTCGCAGGATGGAATTCGTTGGAAGATATCTGGGTGACGAGACCGGGCGGAGGTGGTACGGGAACAGACGATCGAGAACGTGACCCAACGACCGATAAGGAGAAAGAGAGGGAGATGATCGCTGCTGCGACGAAGAACCCAGTCAGCCATTGGAGGGTGTCGAGGAAAAATGTTGTCGGTGAGTGCAGTGACCTTCTCTAGTGCGATACCGGGAGGAACCGTCTGACATCATTTCTTGGACAACCGCAGATTTCGCGTTCTCGCCTGATGTTCGATACGTGGCGGTGGTCTCTGAGGATGGAAATCTGCGAATCATCGATGCTTTACTTGAAACGTACGGATATCCCGCTCTCAGCCACACGTCGAAGCCAAGTGCTAACTCCGCTTCCCCCACATAGTCTCGTTGACACATATGCAGCGTATTTCGGCGTCTTAACGTGCCTCGCTTGGTCTCCGGACGGCCGTTTCATCGCAGTACGTTGATTTCCCTTCGCTCTGCTCAATAAACGGCTGAAGTGATGTAATCACGTAGGTTGGCGGGCAAGACGACCTCATCACAATCTATTCTCCGCAAGAGCAACGTGTTATCGCTCGCTGTCAAGGACACTTCTCTTTTGTATCCGGCGTTGCTTTCGACCCTCTTCGATGCGACGGGAGGACGTATCGGTTCGCGAGTGTTGGAGAGGATTGTAAACTCATCTTGGTACGCCGACGTCCTTACCTATTCGAAGACGAGCTGTACTCAAGAGCCATACGCTCTCTGTAGTGGGACTTCTCCTCCGGAACCCTCCATCGACCCCGGTTACAAGCTGTGTCAGGAGCTCATGCCCACCGCAACTCGATATCATCCCAGTACTCATTAGCATTGAGAGGAACCACGGGAAGAGCTAGCCTCGACATTGGGGATCCGTTCGTTTCTGGTGCCGGTTTCGGGTTCGGCTTTGGATTCGCGGGTGCACCAAGGATGAGCGCCAGCAAATACCACCCTGCACCGTCAAGAAACGAAGTTGCTGTCGTTCAACCCGTTTTGGTGAGCCCTTCGAACAATCTCTGTACACGTGAAATCTCCGTTGTACTAACATGTTGTCGCTTGGGCCTTGCGTCTCAGATCAAATCCATCGAGGGAGACATCCTTTCGTCGATCAGCATCACGGTTAACGCGATCTTCACCGCTTCAAGACCGGGTATCATCAAGGTGTGGACGAGACCCGCTCCTCCTGTGAGAGGCTCGAGGAGGGTGAAAGGAGCGGGTGCAGGGAAGAGGAAGGAGTTTGCAGGCGAGGTCGGAGGTCCTGCCCAGGGTGAGGCGGGATCGGTGCAGGTGGTTGAATGAAAAATCTTTTCAGTTGGAATAGCTCGGTATGAATGAAATGAGTCCAAGTGACACGAGTACGACAAGAGATCCCAAAGGGTGCGGACGGGCCCGAGAATGAATATTCGCGACTGCGCAAGTGATCTCGCTTCCTTTCGCAGTCGGGAAACGACGCAATACCCACAAATGACAATATAATTGCAGGTAACCACTTTTTTGGTTCTGGCAGTGCTATTCGTACATTTGGGACCCAGCCTCAGCGAAACGCAGCCAAAGTTGGCGCCTCTGCTTGGTTGGTCGGTAGGTGGCTTGGTGAGGTTAAATGTGGCTTGAGATCCTTATTCTTCGGAGGCTCTGAGCAAATCCAGAATAAAATAATGCCGAGATTAGCATATCTGAGGAAGGCACGGATGGAAGCCAAGCTGCAGCCAATGACCCGGCGACGCCGGCACGGCAACAGCGTTTGTCCGGCGCTTATCCTTCAAATGCTGTGAGGTGATTTGTTGAGCGGGCGGGATGATGCACAAGCATGTGGGGTAGTATGATTCATATTCCAAAGGTTGTGTTAGCTCGGCGGTAGGATATATACGTTCGCCAAGCCTCAATCTAAGCCCAGACAACGTGTTCGAGCCTGCGTATGTTATCTCCACACCAGCCTCTTTTTGGCAGAATTTTACACTCCGGGGCGAACGCAACTCTAGAGGAGACGGCGGTGCAAGCTCCCTTTGCTAGCAACTCGGGCTATGCATCCGAAGTCGTGTGTACCGCAACACGGCCTTTCGGGGTTTGCTGGACGTGGACCCAAAATCAAAGTTGCCAAGTCGTGATAAAAGGAGTCGCACAGGTTGCCTTAGGGATCTCGATTGCATCCCTTCTCTTCTTCTTCACCGGGAGCGTACCGATCCTCGACGAATACTAGACCCAAGAAGCGCCGAGTGTTCTCGGTTTCCTATGCATAGAGCACCTGGAACGGGATTGAATTTGTCATAAAGCAAGTCACATCGTCATTCCGGTATCGTCGACCGAGATTGCCGGGACGACATGACACGTTATTACTCTCAGTCATAAACTTGAAGGCCGGGGAGGAATTTGGCTCTCTCCCAAACTCCACCACCTCCTCACCCACATTGATATCCACCCATACCTTGGCACTCCTCGCATCCCCCAAAACTACGTAAATGGCCACAGGACCTGTTAGTGGCCTCAACCAAGCTTCTTTCGAGGTACCAGAACCTCCCACCGAGTTTGGACAAGATGGTGGCAGATTTTATCGCTTATATGACAACCTGGCTGCAGAAATCGATGAGGATATGACACAGGAATTAAAGGAACAGCTCGATGGTCTCTTGGTATTTGTAAGTGCTGATGTCGATCCCTTGCCCCGCGCTTGGAACTGATTCAGTACAGGCTGGTCTCTTTGCGGGCGTCAATTCGGCATTCCTCGCACTGACCCTTCCTCTTCTCACTGCGGACCACACCGATGATACCAATGCGTTGCTAGCGCAAAACAACGCGATTCTGCTGCAATTAATGCAAGGCCAAAATGATACCAGTCTCAGCAATTTCACCCTCCCGTCCACAACATTCGCTCCGTCCCCCGGAATTTTTACCGTCAATATCCTCTTCTCATTCAGTTTGGCACTTGCGATTGTTTCGTCATTTCTTGCAGTTTTGGGCCGCCAATGGCTCGTATACTACCGCAAGCGAAGTGGGGGTGGTCCTGACCGCCAAAGATGGGAGGAGCTCAAGCGATTCCTGGGTGCAGAGCGATGGCGGTTGGAGCTTGTGCTTGACGACATCTTGCCGTCCCTTCTCCTGATTGGACTTATTATTTTCTGCATTTCTCTGGTACTCTACCTCGACGTTCTCAACCCCACCATTTCCCACCTAGTGGGGATCCCCCTCGGCTTGGGGTTAGCAATGGTGGTCTTGAGTGCGTTCTTCACGGTATGGGATAGATTTTGCCCTTTCCACAGTCCCCTTGCACACTTTCTGGGCTGGGTTGGCAAGTATTTGATCATGTGGCTCGCTCAAATATGGCAATTGACGAGGAGATTCGGGCAGAAGCTGTTAATTTTGCGGATTTTGCAAATATGGTGGTACCCATTTGGGCGCCTCTCCCGTTCTGTTCGATTCCAGTTTGCTCGCATTTGGCCCAAGGTAGAGAAGGTTTGGACGGAGCACCTTTGGCCAAAGATAGTGCCGATCGTACCAATCCTGCTAGGTGGATTAGGGCTCCTTGCATCCTATGTGGCAATCATTCTTATACCACTTTGGCTCCCTTGGGTTGCTTTGGCCTATTTGGCTGACGTGCACGCTTCATCGATACCGCAAGACATCGCGAACTTGAT
Organism: Tulasnella sp. UAMH 9824; assembly: GCA_019633595.1. Classification (NCBI taxonomy): domain Eukaryota; kingdom Fungi; phylum Basidiomycota; class Agaricomycetes; order Cantharellales; family Tulasnellaceae; genus Tulasnella; species Tulasnella sp. UAMH 9824. The sequence goes on along the minus strand of WSUI01000212.1, from coordinate 23,837 downwards.
TTCAAGGTGCTTCGAGGAAGTACGAAGCGGCAGATTCCAGGTCAAAGCTCGCAATTCAATTGTGCGACTCTTCCAATCTTTATTTCGCGGTTATTTCTCCATCTCAACCGATCGTGCGTCTAAAAATGAAGTGGCATTTTTGCAAGTCGTGGCTGTCAAGCGGACCATATGCACTTCTGACGAAACTTTCACCCTTCTCTGCGCTACGGCAAATCTATTTACAGTCAACGAAGCAGGATACCTCGAAGGATTGTGGAGTGACGAGATGTTTCACTCGCGTCTCATCGAGCTCTGTACCAATCCCTATCAGCGGATGGTAGAGCTTCTGGGCCAGGGACGGATCGAAGCCGCCGTCTCTGCTGCGCGGCTGTACCGAGGGGCACTGTGTCACATATTTCTCTCAATTAATTTCCCGGACGAGCAATTGAGCCTGCTGCATGGAGACGTCCCGGAGGATATTTGCAAGGCGATAATGAGTGAACCGCTAGTTGATGCCAACTGGCTCGTTCCGCCTGAAAGGGTTGAGAAATTCTCTCCTGTCCTCATAGAGACCGCATTGGCTTCATGGATGCTAAGAGCATGCGTAGAATACGTTCCAATGGAGCGCATTGGAGCTCATATTTCGGAGTACTCCGAATCCCTCAATCTCTCAAGCTGGAAGCTTTTATCATTGATTGTCTACATTCTCACCAAATTTCCGCGGTCAATTGAGTTTTCTCTAAACCATACAAAGAGGCCTCTCACCAGTGATTTGCCAGGAGCGCCAGTCAGAGACTCCTTCCCTCATCAAGCGACCTCGACTCACCCAGGGACGCAGGAAGCCAATATGAGTAGTCCAATTCGACCTAGCTCCACTGTCATTCCAGAAAGCACCCTCGGGATGCAGCCAGCACTCGTAGGACAACATATCCCAGTCCCCTGCCTACCAGAACAAATTGCAACCGGTCAGCCAATCCTCTTTGAACCTGACCATTCTAGATCTGGCAGCGACCCAGTCCGAGAGACCTCACTCACCGCACGTGAAGCACCCTTTGATGACCTGCTTCCTGTTTTGAACCTTGGGGAGCTACGGTTTGCCTACACACGGTAAGCTTATACAATTCCTTTATTCGCCGCGTATCACTCAGAACAGCTTGTACAGCGATGTGGGGAAGACTCTGAAAGCCTTAGAGCGGGTGGCTCTAGCCTTAGCACGGAACCTCTATAAGGGTGATCTGGATTGTCACCGTATTCTGTTGAACATCTTGAGATGTGTAAGAGAAGTTACAAGCAACGACAGCCGGTACCCAAATACCAAGATCGAGGATAAAATCGGACTTCTAGAAGTCGCCGAGCAGGTGTTGAGAATCGAGGGTATTCCCGTTCAGGTCCGCGCCACAGCGACAATGCTTCGATTGGACTGTGTCTCGATGCTGCGACGACGCTTCTTGACAGGAGAGCTCCGAAGAAAGTGAGTGTTGGACTCGGAAAGATAAACTCCTGCGTTTATTCTTGGCCCTTATGCGTAAGGATACCCTCGGGGCTTCTGGTCTTGCTTGGGAACTTCTTCTTCAAACTGAGGTCGAGAAGCGGAAGCTCTCAGCTATCAAACGAAGAAGACATGGCTACACTTTACTCTTTCGGGCCACTACTGCGAGAATTATACACTTCTCCCACAACTTTATGGAAAATGGATGATATGCCCTTTGAGGATTCTTCCCTAAAGAACCTTTGCGATGAAGTTCGCCAAGTTCATGTTCAGTTCGGAGACAAAGTGGATAGAACCTTCCGAATGCTCCAGGTATGTCGTTCTAACTTACGATACTCGCTCGACGCTACTTACGCATTACACATTTAGCACAGAGAAAGTCGGTATAACCGAGATCCAGAGATTTCTTGGTGTCATCGTAAGGAGATCCTTGATCTGGACTTGCCGGCGCAGCAATTTCCTGAAAGAACTACTTTCCCGACCCTTAACCTGTCTGGAAGAAGCGACAGCGACTTGGGCCAGGACTCATTATACCCCATTTGGCGTCACGGGCTAGCCTCACCTCCACCAAGTCCAGTCGAGCAAGCCCAAGCTCTGGACATTATTGTACCACCCGTTCCAAGGCTAAGTTCACCATTTCTAACTGTTCGTTTCAATGATAGTCCTCGCCAGTTGTCCGACGACAGGGATCGATCGTCGCGTCGAGGGCTTGTAACGTGGTAGCTGCAGCTGAGTAGCGCCATTACGCTGCTTATCCCATTCAGGCCGACCGGACCTACGAACAAAACCCGAATCAGGAGTACTTTCTGTAGTAATTTCATGAGAATGTGGATATTAGGCAATCTTTCGCTTACTGTAATCACAAGCTGATGGGTCTAATATTTCTCCGAGTGCCGCATGACGCAGTTCTTAGCAGTTTCCGTCTTGTATGAGCTTACATTTAATGTTTTATATACTAGAAATGAGTTTATGCAGACTTGACCAGCTCCTTGTGGCAAAGAAAAAGTATGTGGACATCGCCACCGCGGTACCAAGCGGGATCCCAGGTAATTTTAAGAGCGACCTCAGGTACCGCCTCAAACCGAGACAAGCATCGTGTCACGCGTTTTCTGGGGATAAGGCTCCTCATCGTGGAGGTTGGCAGCGAATGACCCCAAGTGGACCACGTATGGTCCTCTCATGTTTGCGATCGCTCCAGATGCTGACGTGACCGCTGGTCGCCCTGTCTTTGCACCGCCACTCGGACGTCGTGAGTTGGGAGTAGAGTTTAGGTATGATGAAGGTTCAATACGACAAAAATACATTATTATTGTAATAATGCACTTGCAATACCAAGAGCAACTAAGACTCTGCTGGATGACCAGCTGAGACTCGAAGAAGGCTTTTGCAGCTTTTGATGAGCGCTTTCGCGTCCGTTGCAGTCTACATGCACGCATCTTTGTTAGAAGGAAGGTTACGAAACGAAAGCGAAGAGACCCGTTGACCTTTTGGTTCTCAATACCACGCTCGAGGTGACCTTGGGCTTGTTTCATGAGCTTCTTCCGGCTCTTCGAGCGCATCTGCGGATTTTGATCCACTTCAAGAGATACAAGAAATGGTCCTTTTGTAAGTATTTCGACTCCGAATAGCGTAGAAACAAGGACATACGCGCATCTGTTATGTCACCAATTACATTGATGCGGCAGGATCCGTTGGTCTCCAGGAGCTTATCGTAGGAGGCAATCACGGCTTTCGTATTGCGCTGATTACGCCAGAGTATTTCCATGAGCATAAGCCTCTGTCAAAAGTACATAGAGCTGCGGTGTACTTACCGCTTGCTCCCCGAAGGAGCTGCATACCGTCTTCCAGTCCGCCTCCACTTCTTCGCCACGCATACGAGCAATTTCGTTCTCCACGTTGGCCCTAGCAAAGCGTTGTTAGGGGCCGTATCCCATTTTTTATAATTCAAGAGAGCACGCGAACAGCAAGTCCATTGCTTCAGCTTTCAACGCCGCGAGTTCGCCTTGAGCTGTCTCTGCATAACCGGATATTTTGCGGGTGATGGCCGTGGCACGAGATTGAGCTCTTGAAGTGTCTTCGGCTGATGGATGCAAAAGTAAGTAAAGAAAATCATTGATGCTGAGGGATAGTCGTTACCTTCTACAGCCTGGAGAATTGCTTGAAGTGGACGTCTAGCCCGCGCCGCATCACCTTTCGATAACCGCGTGTGCACGCGTCCAAACCCCACTCACTTAGGCCCTCCACCTTCTTCACCCTCGTCCAAAATATCCTCCATTGCATCGCTATCTACAAACCCCCTCTCTTGGGGCGACGCGTTTGCTTTGGCGGTGCCGGTGTGGGGGCGTTTGGCCGACTTGCCAGCGGGGACTGGGCAGAAATAGACCATGTAGCATTATACATGTTAACAGAGCCACAGGTCGTACCAGCTTCCTGTTTGGGCATTTGCACTGCGTTTGACTTTTGATGGGCACGGATGATCGTGAGCGACGTGTTGCGGAAGACAACCGTGGGCGTCGGTAAGCTTACTCAGCTGATGTCAACAGATAGCACGTGAAAGGTTCGAGACACCAAAAAGATAAAATAGAAAGCGAAAAGAATGTCTAAGCCACGGGGTGACTATCTTTGGACTCACCTAGTTGGGCTAAGCAGGACTCATCGTACGCGTCAGTTTTTAAGGCATTAAGGTGGTGGGATTCTGTATTAAGTCCGTAGCGATAACAGGAAGACGTAGAGGTTTAAGGAAAACTTTATCTAGTTTGCATCGATAGCTAAGAGCAGGGGTGACTTATAAAGATATGGGGTGTATGGGCACAGCAACCAAGATTTAGGCAGCAGATCATCCCTGCTCGCTCCTACATTCAGGAAACGATGCGATGCCCACAAGTAACAAGGCAATGGCAATCATTGATATAATTAATCCCGCGAGCTTTATACCTCGCTCGAGATCCAGGTGCCGCGCTGAATGTAGCCGAATCGTTTTACTCTCTCCGTGCTCAATACTCTCCTCCCACTCGGGATCCAGTTGAAGGTCCTTAGAGAGCATGCTGAAAAGGTAGCCAAATATTGCAGCTATTGTGCTCCCTAGTGAGAGGGTTTGAGATAAGCGGAACTCTGAACGAGGTAGGATAGCGAGGAAGAAGAGTGTTTGGGCCCCGACACCCATAGTGAATTGATTCTGAACGAAAGACGTGGACCCATGTGAGCGCAGCACAGTAATAATACATAGATGCAGCATGCTTACCAGTGTCATGAGGTCTTCTCGACCACATCGGGATAGCATAAAATCAAGGTGAGAGAGCATGAGAATGGTGCTGAATTGGATGAGGGCAGGACTGTGCTTAGTGGGAGGGTAGTTGCTCTCGTTTATCGAGTCTTACCTTTTTGCTGGTATATATGTACTTGATGAATGAGAATGAATGAAGATATAAGATGAATGGTTGGTTGGCTTTTATATTTGGTGGGCGGGAGCCGGCTGCCGCAGTTGTTGTAAGCAGCTCCCTCTCCCTGGTGCAGTGCGGCCTTGAGGTAGGGACAGAAGCCTCGTTTATTCTTTAGAAGGTGAGCAAACGACCCTCGGGTGTTATGAAGAGAGTGTTTCAAGAGGTCGGCAACCGTCAGGAACGTGGTGTGGCGGAAAACATGCCTCCACCTCACTTCAGCTCCCTCTGGAGTTGTGCCGAAACCGTGTCAATGTACACGGTCCCGCAGTAGATACCTTCTAGGGTTTACGTTGCAGCGCTTTTCGACAGGGTCTCGCGGGTTCTACTGAGAACCGAGGAATAACCACTGACCCAAGGCGCGTCGCAGAGGAACCGAGAGTAGTGGCGCGGTACCCAGATCGTTTCTTCCGAGATACTTATGTACGTTCTAGAGAGATCTTTGCAAAACGCAGTGTTCTTGGAAAGATCCGTATTGCGCATCGAATGTCTCTTGCGTATAGTATTGGGCCTTGTAAAGCCCGATCAGCAGGGCGAGCCTCAAAGACCGTTCTAGATCACACCGAGTTAAACTTGTCATAACAGATAAAATCGAGATCTATAATCCATTCGATGATCTTATGTAATGGGGCTTCCTTCATTTCCCGCGCTTCGCATACCAAGGCCGGGACAGGACCTGAGCTTAGGTGATCTACTAAGAATCAGTCAATCTCGGCCACCCTTCGAGCATCCGCTCAAACGCCTTCAAGCACGTTCCTCGAGTGGGGTCGAACGGAACGTTTTCAGGAAAGCGGTCTCCGTTCATATGGAACACTCGTTACGCCGGCATCGGCTGCGTTCGCTTCAACTCCACACCACCCCCCCTTCGTGTCGCGTGACCTATATATAGACTTGAACCAAGCATAATAGAAAATTCGAGGGTCAAGTTGTGGTGGCGAAAAGCCGAGACGTCCATGACGCCTCGTTATATGCGGCGCACTTCATCGCCTGGTGGTGAGGCGTGGACTGGCCATCTTCGGTCAGCATTCGGATTTCGAGCAAAGAAATATGTATCAGCCAGAGCAATTTGATTAATTGTTTGCCCAATCGCCAACTTCATTGCCCTTAGCGTCCGGGAGGCAAGTGACCAGGGTTTGTCGGAAACATACGGAATTCGGTGCGTGGTTCTTTCCGTGGATCATGCTGCGGGTCAACAAAAGTAGTATACAATTTATGGATTGTACAGTAATAGTTGGCACTTTGAATGGTCTGGGGGCTGTGTTAAGCGAGGGGAGGGCTGCCGCGGGCATTGCCGGTTGTGTAGCGCCACAAAAACAAACAGGGGCCATTTGCCGAAAACTATTCCTCCTAATTCTTCAACTTCCCCCGCCAGGCCAGCGTTTCCTCCTAATTACCTAAGCAAGCCTAGGAAGATAGAAGAGTTCTCGTGGATCTGAACTCTTTTGACTAGACATTTGCCTCTGGCTTTTATGCGACGAGCTTTCACCTCGACAACATTTCCTCGTGCTGGCCGGACAACCCCATCAAGAATATGGATTATAACCACCCGAGCCTCAAGCACCTCCGTTCCCGCCTCGGGGTCGAAAAAATGGGACATGTCCAGCTTTCCTTGTGATCGAATACGGTACGGTCCTGATATTCACCGGTGCTTGTTACTGTGCTCATCCAATTGCCTTTGCCAGAAACTTTGGCATAATTGCGCACATTGACCATGGCAAAAGTACCTTGGCCGACAGGTGTGTATATAATCTGATCCACCTTGTTTATCTCTATTGACCAGACTTAAATAGGCTTCTCGAGCTGACAGGAACGATCTCAAAGAATCCATCCGAAAACAAGCAGGTTCTGGACAAACTCAAAGTTGAAAGGGAGCGGGGTATAACCGGTGTGCACCCTTTTCAGCGCCTTTTTATTCTACTTTTACTGATTCTCGTCGAAGTGAAGGCCCAGACTGCAAGGTGAAGGAGGAAGTGCCGGGTTTGATGTTGTCTTGGCTGATATTCCACCTCTGGACATTATAGTATGTTGACGGAGCACTCAGGTGCCACGTATCTCCTCAATCTTATCGACACTCCTGGTGAGTAATTGTTCTTTGGTCCATTAAGATCCACTAATAGACCTGTACCTAGGCCACGTTGACTTCGCATGGGAGGTCCTGAGATCCCTAACGGCATGCCAAGGGGCCCTCTTACTAGTGGATGCCTCACGTACGTTAAGCCCCCTTGTGAGATTGGGATCACATCTAACGAGTTTCATTAAGAGGGTGTCCAAGCTCAGACTCTCTCCGTGTACCACGCCGCAAAGGAGCGCGGTGTCAAAATCATCCCAGTTGTAAATAAGGTCTGCATCGAGATGTTCACGCGAGTGTTTTGCCCTCAGTACACTGATTACCTCGCTCAGATAGACCTCCCCGCAGCAGACCCGGAACGGATAATAGCGCAAATGAGTGCGACGCTTGACATCGATCCTTCGGAAGTAATACGCGTTTCTGCCAAGACAGGTCCGTCGACGGTCTTAATGTCTTTCCAAATTGCTATTGGCTCATCTAAACCTTTCGGGTATGCCGGTTAACAGGAATTGGTATTTCAAATGTCCTCCAGGCAATCATCGATCGAATTCCCCCTCCGATAGCGCAGCGAGACCAAAAGCTTAAAGCCCTTCTTTTCGACTCATCGTGAGTGCCCACACCTCCCATCCGCTAGATAGTAGTTTAACTAAAGGTTTCGCGTTACAGATACGACCGCTATCGGGGTGTCATCTCTTTGTTCAGCCTACAGGACGGACAACTTAAGAAAGGTGCATGGACCTGCGATCAAGAAGACGGCGTCAATGACTGACGGCAATCACAGGCGACAAGATCATATCATGCCATACGAAAAAACGCTACGATGTTATCGAAGTTGGGGTCATGAATCCGGAAGAAACGCCAGTGGCAACATTATATGCTGGCCAAGTTCGTTCCTCCATTGTTCCCTTGCTCCCGAAGGTGGTCTATAACATTCAAACATTACAGGTCGGCTATGTGGCGTGCAATATGAAGCAGTCCTCGGAAGGTAAGAACGTCGACGTCTCTCCGAGGATCTCGTTCTAATCTCCTACCTACAGCCCACATCGGCGATACGTTTTATCGCATGGGCGAGCCAGTAGAACCAATGGGCGGATTCAAGCAGTCTAAAGCAATGGTGCGCTCTTATTCTCTAACCATTGCCAAAAGCGAGTTTGATAGACCTCGTCTTGAAAGGTGTACGCTGGCGTATTCCCGGTTGATTCAAACGACTTCCCGAAACTCGAGGAATCAATAGCCAGGGTGCGTGTAACTGTCGGACGAATCTATCCACACACGTTTACCCCTCCACATCTCTCCAGCTCACTCTTACAGACCGGAGCGTAAGCGTCCAGCGCGAATCTTCCGCTGCGCTTGGGCAAGGCTGTCGGCTTGGTTTCCTTGGAACGCTTCACATGGACGTCTTTCGACAACGTCTCGAAGATGAATACGACGCAAACGTGATCATTACCTCTCCCAGCGTACCCTATGAAGTTGTCTACCGGGGCAATAAAATTAAGCACGTCAGCAACCCGGTGGACTTCCCCGACCCACACGACCATAACGTGATCGAAGTGAGAGAACCTATGGTTAAGGCTACCATTATCGTCCCTGATGGTGAGCGGTCTCGTCTTGGGAGGGTTTTCCTTCGGCTCAACACTTTTCGAATAGAGTATCTTGGTGATATGATGGACCTCGTCTCGTCCCACCGGGGAACCGAAATCGAGCACAAGTACCTGGACACCGGTTCTACCGCTGCCCGGGCAATGTTAACCAGCACGTTGCCCCTGAGCGAAGTTGTCACCGACTTCTTCGACAAGTTGAAGCAAAGATCTTCGGGTTTTGCTAGCTTCGAGTGAGTCGTCGTAGTCATCTCGGTTCGCGGCCGAGTCGTTCCAACACTACTCAACTTGCAGCTATGAGGATGCGGGTTACATGCAATCAGACTTGTACAAGGTTTGGGTTTTTCCCTGGAAGTACGAACTAGTTGAGTTTGACCAAAACCGCCGCGTAATGCAGATGATGCTCCAGCTCAACGGAAAGCCAATCGACGCCTTGGCCATGGTCGTTCACAAGTCTAACATCCAGAAGATAGGACGAATCTGGACCAAGAAACTGAGTTCGTGAAACCGCGTATCATATTCGACGCAGCGAGATTGACGTTGGTCCCTCAGAGGAAGTCATACCTAGGCAACTTTTCGAGGTGGCCATCCAAGCTACCATTGGAAGCAAAGTACAGTCCCGAGAAACCATCAGTGCCATAAGGAAGGACGTTACCGCGGGCTTGTACGGTGGACATTATGAGCGAAAGGTGCGTTGGTCGGACCGGTATGCCGCAGCGTTCGAGTCCAAGGCTAACTGCTTCCTCTTCTCTCTCTTGTAGCTTAAGCACCTCGAACGCCAGAAGGAGAGCAAAAAGAAGATGAAGAAGGTCGGCAACATCGAACTTCCTCAAGAGGCGTTCTACGACATTTTGCGGACGAAGCAAAACGACTGAGATTTCGGCCGACTCCACTGGATACATAGATGATTACACATTTCACTACTGTAATATCATTATACTATCATAGATCCGAATCTTCTTCATCGTATGCCTCTTTGACAACTCTGAGAGGAAAGAAAGTCAGCTATGATTGGGAGACTGAGGGAGGAAGCCGCTCACCGGTAGACGTAGGATGGTGGGTGGTCACCCCTAGCGGAATACTGGTAAGTTCTCTGCCGCAAGCGATCAAGCATTACCACGTACTCGTTCGTAATCAGCACGTCCACCAACTCCGGTTTGACATAATCGTAATATGGGTTCACAATGTCCACTTTATCCATATCAATCCCTTCGCTATCCTTCACTGCCAATACTTGCGCAGGATCTCCAAAGTCCACCGCTGCATACTCGTGGTACAAGTTCCAAAGTGGAGTGAATTTGTACTGCCCCGTACAAATAACGACTGGAGTTGCGTGTGCTCGAGCGGCGGATGCAGCGATAAGCGAGCCTGAGATGGCGAAGACGCCGCCGTTAGCGAGGACGGCATGTGCACCGAGGATGACTTTGTTGACGCGGGACATGAGAGCGTAGACGCAGCTATCTGGGACGAGGACGGTGGAGATGCCTGAGGCGGAGAGGGATTGAGCCATGTCACGACCTGAGAAACTGCGCAAGCCGGGGTAGAAAGTTGAGCCAGTGATATTGGCAACGGGAGCGAGTCCTGAACTTACGAAGGAGCAGTTTCGGCGACTATTACAGTGAACTTGCGGTAGTGCGCAGCGGATTTTAAGAATGCTTCAACTGTACTAGATTTTCCGATGGTGAGGATGATTTCACTAGAAAATCCGAATCCATTAGCATGATAGGCACGCCGAATGAAGATGGATTCTCAACTCGGCATGAATATGGTCCCGCGCGTTCTTAGCTACGCCATCATACACCGTCTCCAGTTCATCTATCACGTCCTTTATAGCGTCTATTAGTGCGGGTTTAACGCTCATCGCCTTGAACTCTTCCGAATGTTCGACATGTCCGGAAGGTTGGCGGGGATGACCTCGAGATGCTTGCTCAACTTCGAGAGATTGGTGCGAGCGAGGGTGCCCGAGAAGCACAAAGTTAGAGAGCGATGAGGATGCCGGGACGACGGCTGATGCTGGTGTTGGGGGTGGGAGTTGGGAGGCGCGTGCTGGGGGAGTCGAGGTATGTGAAGAGTTTGCGCCCGCGGCTGCTGCAGCGGCATTGAATTCTTCTCGGATCAGACGCAACACTTTCCTGACAATGTTTCCAACGCTGTGCTCTACAAGAGTGAGAAAAACTGAGATTGAGATAGCTTTCCTCTTTGCATAGGGCGGAGTGACGTGCCCTTGGGTTGAGCCTCAATAATCTGTCGGCCTGCGGCTTTGACGATGGTGACAAGTTGATCTAGAGTGTTGAATTTGGCCGTAGAGATGACTTGTCGTAGGAGAAGCACAGTTTCGAGCGCTGTGGCATGCGACCCAACGACCTGTCTACCTGGTAAATTGTGAGTCAAGCTTACTCGCCGCCGACGGATGGCTCGCTTCCTTACCGTCGCCTGAGCTTAGAGACTAAAGCCTCTACGTGCTTCTGAGTTGCTTTGTCCTTGATTACGTTGGCGTCTCGCATCTTTCGTTGCGTTTTAGTTGGCTGCTTGTGGTCGAGGGAGGTGGGTGGTCGGAATCGAAATGCTAATTAGACCGCTTCAGGGTCCAGCCGCACGTGCTCTGACTCCTTCTCAAACCCAGACGGACAGCCTCAATACACGCAAACCTCAATATATTGCGACCAAGGTTATATCTTACTTAGTGCATACTTTAGGAGTGTGCTGGTTTTCAGTTCTCCAGCTTCACCAACGCGCGTGAGACGGTATGAGTGAACACCCGTAAGGCGCTCTTGAAAGGCCTCCACATTCACTCCGGCATAATGCCATGACCTCCATCAAGCGACTCCAAAGAGTGAATTGATTTTCGTGTCAAACCCATCGCTTCTGATAGGCATCTCTGGAGCTTGGAAGGGGTTCTTCATGACTGAATCGGCGTACGCCTCGTAGACCTTGCCCAGCATGAGCTCAGCAGAGGTTTCAGCGAGCGAAGTAAGAAGTACAAATTTTGTCCCTAGTTTATAAGGCCTTAAGTAAGCGAGTGGGTGCTTGGAGATCGGGGAGACTTACCGGTGGGCGTGAGCTTGAGCGTCATCTTGAAGGTCTCCCCTTCGATAACCTCTGCCCCGGAGCTTGACCCCGTAGGAGATAATCTCGCAGTAATAGCATGGATGCCGTGTAGAGTTCCTGCTAAGACGAGATACTCGTTTGATGTCAAAGCTGCAAGGCCGTCAGGCTTGGAAGCGGCTGAACGAAAGCAAGTCATTTACTTATTCAATAGAGCAACTAATAATCGCCACAATTACCAGGAAAGTTTTTCTGATACACTAGGCCGCCAGCTTTGTTGATGACCCAAAGTCCGTAAATGGCCATGGTGAGGTCGCACTGCGCAGTGATCGACGTCGGCGAATCGACGCGTAAATCGAACCGTGCGAGGGTGTCTCATACATCCCCTTCCGATTCCGACCACCTCGCGGTCAACGTGGACGCGGCTGCAATGTCATCCCTTCGCCCTCCAGCACTCCTCCTGTTACTAGTAGCATACTTGCTACTCATTTTAGACTCGTCCTCTCACTTCGTCAACGCCTCGAGCACTCAAAGAAGAAAGCTCGCGACGCTTCAATCTCATGACCTGAGCGCGCTTGTTGGACTGGGAGACCCCATGAAGACGCTAGACCCAGCGGACCCAAATACCCATCTCTCGCACATCTTGATACCAAGGCCATGTCAGTGCGATGCGCCAGTAGCGTCTCCGACTAGCAACGACTAACGCTTCCATTCCGCCGCAGCTGGCAGCGCAAACAACACCCAGGTCCGACAATACATCGTCAACGTCCTCAAGAATCTCAACTGGCACATTGAAGAAGATACCTTCGAAGAAAACACGCCCATTGGCAAGAAGCAGTTCACCAACATCATCGCTACTTGGGACCCGACTGCAGCCAAGCGCCTCATCCTGGCGGCTCACTTCGACTCGAAATACTTTGCCAACCCTCCTGACAACCAGGTAAGGGCTTTCTTTATCTCTCGCGTGAGAGATCACTCGGGAAACTGAATGCTCTCAGTTTGTAGGCGCGACCGATTCAGCCGCACCTTGCGCTTTCATCCTTGATGTCGTGGAAACTTTAAGCCCGCTCTTAGCCGACCGCCAGAAGCAGTTAAAGGCTTCTACAAAAGCTGAAGACAAGGAGAAGCTGGAAACGACGTTGCAACTCGTCTTTTTCGATGGGGAGGAAGCTTTCGTCGACTGGAGGGGTACCGACCACACCTACGGTGCCCGGTAAGACGCGGCTTGGGTTTTGTGCGTCAACGCGTTGACTAAGAGCACCCTGGGTTCCCTAGACACCTCGCGGAGAAATGGGAAAAGACGTACCTCGACCCAACCCAACAGTCGTCCTATCGACACAGCCGTGGGGCAACCATGTTATCCAACATCGACTGCTTCATTCTTCTCGACCTCCTTGGCGCCGAGACTCCTCTCATCCGATCGTACTTCCCTCCCACCGCCTGGTTGTTCGACCACATGGTGTCAGCTGAACACCGCCTAGGAATGGACGGGTACTTCAACGATCACGGGCACAACAAGGCGTATACGTGGCAGGAGTGGGACAGCTTCTTCATGGCCCGGACAAACTACCACCAACCCGCGAGCTACATCGACGACGACCACATGGACTTCCTGAAGAGAGGGGTTTCGATCTTGCATGTAATTGCTGATCCTTTCCCCCATGTGTGGCATTCATTGAAGGTGAGGATATTCCCGTGGCGGTGTTTGGAAACACCGCATATTGGGTACTAATATGGCCTTATTTCGCAGGATGACGCTTCAGCGCTCCATATGCCAACGATGAAACGTTGGGCACTCGTCCTAAGACTGTTCATCGCGGAATACTTCCAGCTGCAACCTCACAAACCAACTGCGTCGGGCAACCCCGCTGAGAGATCGGAGTTGGTAAGCACGACTATTTCACGTTATTTTGCTAATCCTTATGACTGATTCGTCTGTGCTAGTAGCACCAAGAAAAGGATGGGTCCTAGAGGTCAGCGTTCATCATTCCCCCTAGTTCGTTCCAATGTTCTGCCCCTGTGTGAAATGGACACTGTATGTTATCCTGGATGTTTGTTGTAGCTCAATCTAGACCCGTCCCCTTTCTTTCTCGCTCGTGGTGCATGTTGTGCTTCTTTGGGGCGGTCCCAACATCCGCCAACGTTCAGCATGTTTCAACTCTGGCAAAGTCCCATGTGCGTCTATATTAACGACTATCCTTGAGCGCTTCGTTAGATATGCCAGATATTGCCAGCGGCCGATCGCACGTCTTCTAATGCGACTCGTTGCCTGGTTTTCATCACGAGTTCGACCATCCTTGACCTCGCTCCCAAAGGTGCACACAGTCTTCCCCCAGATCGACCACCCTCACACTTTGCAACGCAGTTTTGGCCGATCGAACTTTGACGAACCTGTTCAATGATATGTCCATCTCCTCCACCTCCCAAAGTTCGACCTGGGCCACATCCTTTTCGAGCTCCACGACCTTCAGGTTAGGACATGGCCAGGTTTCCTCGCCCGATACAAGGTTCCTTTGTGGCCTAGAGAGGAAATGGAGGACTGATGCCCAGTTATACCAGCCTTCCGTGGCGATTCGTGTAATAAATGGTGTGTGGCTGAGGAAGTGAGGAGGGAATGTATACGGATGGGAGGAAACCACTCCGTTCTGGTCAAATTCCGGCCGACGTTGGTGCTCAAGTAGCAATGTGACGTTGAACGCGTCTTGCCGGGAAAGCACTTCCTTCAGCACGTCGTCAAATAGGGCGTAACATTCACCCAACAGCTGATGGGTCTCCTCGCTAGGAGCCGGGTTTGCCTCGGGCTGGAATCCCAGCACAATCCCAGGTCCCTCTTCCAGACCTGAACGTTGAACCCAGCCATTCGGAGGATATTCATCATGATCCCGAAACATAGTACTGCCTATTGTTTCACTGTAATTTAGTGTAAATGGGTTTTTGGAGGGGACGTGTCGCTGGAGGAGGGATTTAAGATGGCCGACCATGTGAGTTGATTGGAGGACCGCAACGTCCAAGGGGCAAACGGTCAATGAGTTGCAGTTTGGAGCTTCTACGAAGAATACTGCGTATTCCATAATGTCTTTAGGTACGTTATAAAGAACAAGTGTGGTGAGAGAAAGAAATTGGAACGCAATCCTTTCTGGCTTCGTCGTGGGTCTTGCTTCCGATCCTGCGAGGTGGGCGAGCACCAACACCCGGAGCTGAGGGGATGCTCGTAAGCACACGGCGAGCTGCTCAAGAGACGGGGTCTGATGTATGTCGAGGGAATGCAATCTCAGAGACCTAAGACCGGAAAGATGATGAGAGTTCCAATCCATGTCGATCGACGCCAAGTGTAAATCGCGGAAGTTCCCCGTTTGACCCAAGGCTAAGGACCGAGGACGTTCGAATCCCGGCTGATAAGCGGCGATAAAAATGGTTTTGAGATTTGGTGAGGGCTTTTCGCAGTGAACAATCACGTCGTGTGTGAGGGCTCCTTGGACCGCCAAACTCCTCCAGCGTCTGGAGTGCTCAGAGACCAAGGCCAGCCGTTCGAGGGTCTTCTCGTTGGCCACGCTCAGAAAGCCGATGATCAGTCTGACGTCTAGTGGTCCGTTTGGGTTGTGGGATAGCACCTCTTGCAGAGGTACTCGGTCGCCGTGCACAAGGGCTTCCGTCCAGAACAGGAAGCAGTCCTCAATCGTTCGTTTCCAGGCCGAAGAGACCCGAACAAGGCGAGATCTTCCATAGGCTTGATTCCGGAATCCAATCACGTGGAGTAATATTTGGATAAATAACTCTTTTGGGAGGCTGTCCATCCTGTGGGCCTAGAAACCAGGTTAGTAAGAGTCATACGAACAATGTTAACATAGTAACTCAATCGCTGAACGGACCTCAGATTCTTTCAGGAAAGCTACTTGAGGGACTCTTCAACCTAAGCCGATAGATTTTATGCCGACACTTGGAAGAGATTGGAGCTCAAGCTGAACGTGGTGGACCGGAGGGCTAGATCCGAGAGAGCCGCGTAATTCCGAGCCGATAAGGTGTCTTGCTTTCATTACCTCCAATACCCTCGACGGTGACTGAGCTTCTTGAATTTCAAATAGACTCGATACGGCCTTAGGCTTTACAAGGATAATGGTAGGACTAGCAGAGAAGAGTGAAATACGACGAGACGTACAGCTAGCCTGGTGTGACGAAGAACGTACGTCCAAGTTGTGAACCAGAACATATTCTGTGACTTCTAACAGCTTGAAGCTTGCAAAAGGTTAATATTCTATTTCCGCGTCTTCTAAATGCTCCCGTACATGAGAATGGGATCGGGAGCACTGCTCTTCCCCATTTTGTGGCATCTGCGAGAGTTATGTTCGCACGTTTTGTGTAGCAAGGACTTTCTCAACATTAAATTGCAGCCCTGAATTATACTCAAGATTATCACACAACGGAAGGTTTCGTGAATGGACTATGAGAGCTATGTTACATTAGGCACGTATCAGAATCAGGCATCTGTGTGCGTAGCTCGATTAACTAAACGTTTCCAGCGTCCTTTGCTCCATATGTCAAAAAAACCTCCATTAGGATGCTTTATCACTATCCTTATAATTGAGTAATTATGATGGTCTTCAAGGTGACATTTGCAGACATGACCGTTCCGCCTTTCGGTTAAGCACCCCGTTCGATTATCCAGCAACCGTTTCAGCGTGTACCGCACATTTTTAAAACTCCCCCTACTGCACAAAATTGTGACTTTCTCCAGGTGTGGGCCACGTCGAGCCAGTGATCCTGTGTCCCTGTCTGCGTTAGAGAGGTGCTGCGATGAGGCGAGGCAGTCCAGGATGGAATTAGTTGCCAGAATATTGAATAGCCGAAGGCCGAATGAGAGAGGTAATTCGAGAAAGATAGAATAGGGTAGCTCCTGCGATTCCTCTTCGCACGTTGGATGGGGGCCTGGTCCGCGAAGCCTGAACTCGATGGGCAGCTGAATCCCTGCCAGGGCTGGCTGAAAGACGTTGCCCATAGATGTCCTCATCAAGTCGTTCCAAGCTCGCGACTTGTTTTGAACCGCACTTGCGAGTGAAACGTTGAAATATAACCCGCGGCGTTTTGCTAGCTTGGATGTTGCTGCCCGAATACCGAGTTCGTCGGACCCTTCCTCCTCTTCTTTCGTTCCGAAGATAATTTCTCCACGAGGTTGATTATAGTCCAAGAACAGGCCGGATGCTTCCCTTAGGGGACCACGAAGAAGGTCGACGAAGTGTGACGCTGTCGGCTGATCGTACACCATGTTTCCTCCAATCCGATGAAGTTTGAGACTATTGCAGTTAGGAGCTATGGTGAATGAAGAGATGCCTTCTACGACAACTGGATTAATGGAGTCCAGAATGAGAGTTTTGAGGAAGTTGAGAGCCATGGGGTGGAGGTTTGGAACGGCGGGAGGTGATCCGGCAGCTTCCCACTCCCAAGACGTTAAAGCAAGAACCTCGAGCTCTGGAGAGGAAGAGATGATTGTATGGAGTTGCGGTAGCGTGGGCTGATTATGTTTTAATCCCTGGATCCGTAGGCTTCGTAGCCCTGTCATTCTCGAGCAATCCCAATCCAAGGTAACATATCCCAGGACGACGTTATGCAAGGAACATCCCTCCGAAGTTAAATGGAATTTTGGAAGCTCGGGCCGTTGGAAGCGCCGAACGAGGCAGAGGTTGATGTCCGTGAGTTGCGGGGTCGGGACTTGGAGGAACCAGGGTTCAACCCAACTAGGGAGTTGTCCTGCGACGGTGAGGCTCCTCCATCTCTGGGACTCGGCAGATGCCATTTTCATGAGCCTCTCCGCTGAGTACGGCATTGGCTTGATAATGCTCCCGGGAGTCCAGCTGACGTCGAGCGGTCCGGCAGGGTTTCGCTTCAGGACCTCTTGGAACTCCTTTCCGCTTCTGTGAAGTCCAATCTCGGTCCAAAAAAGCCGGTTTTGCGAGATTATTGTGTTCCAGGTCCGGCAAACAAGCGACACGCGGCGCCGTAATCTCCGTTGGCCAGGGCTCGTTGCCCACAGAAGAATAACGGTGAGGATTTCCACAGGCAAATTCTCCATTCTAATCTTTCGGATTACCTGGCAGAGTCTGGGAGATGGATGAAGTAGGCTGCGAGGATGCGTTGAGGCGTTGTCGCGTTGGAGACGGAAGCCGGACCGCTCAGGGTCCAGTTCCCTCGGTTAAACTATCGCTTTCACGAAGACATTTTATGGCCAAATTTCTATCCCCTACGTATAGAGGACCAAGATATGTCAATACCCTTCTGAATTCACCTTTCATGACTGCCGTGCACCGCTTTAGTTCAAAACAGGTGGCCAATATCAACCCTCGCTTACGGCGAGAAAAAAAAATGCAAAATCTTCCATTAGCTCGATCCCCCAACCATATCACCCGGAGGGCTATTCGGATGAAGGGCTCCTCGGGCAGGCTGTCCGGGCTGTTTGCGTACAAGATTGAATAGAGCCTCTTCGCTGCGATAAGTCCTTTGACCCATTAGCTTTGATTATGGCCGAGCTTCTTGAGTACTCGAGGGACTCGACACGGCTTCAGGGTCTCGCAGAGCAACAATAGTCCTCATAGAGAGGAGTGCAATATGAGGAGGCAGATATTCATTGAGGCTTCAGCCTGCCGCCACGGGGACTTGCTTCGACCCAGGTTGTGAACCTAGCAAATTATATGGCTTCCAGCCTTGACCCCTCAATTAGAATCTCTAGAATGGCCCGGCTGATATTTCCTCGTCTTCTGAAAGCTGCCACACGTTAGCAATGGATCCGGGGCACTGTTCTCCTTCACTCTATGACATTTGTCAGTGGTCTACTAAAACGTTTCATAAAAGAAATCCTAGTCGACGTTAACAATGCAGCAGTAAATCATCCAAAAAGGAATATCGGAGCGGAAACGTCTCTCCCTATGGACCGCGAGTACTACATAAAAGCAGGTACGTACTCCACGTAATTATTATCATTAATCTGTCTGTAGAACTTGACCAGCTGAAGGTTTCCAGCGTCCTTTACTCCAGATGTAAAATTTTGCCCCATAAAAATGCTTTATCACTATCTTCTCAATTGAAGAACATTGATGGTCCTCGGAGTCGCATCCGCGAAGATGATCATGATTATCCACGCGGGGAGGGGATATTCTGGAGCCAGATAGTCCCAAAGCTTGGAGTAAGTGGGATTTCATCTTCTTCATCCACCTCGCTGTGCGGGAACCCCGCAGTGGGCCCTCCTCACGTCTCCCACCGCTCTGGCCTTCGATTGAATGCCCCGCTCGATTGCTTGTCAACCG
Source organism: Tulasnella sp. UAMH 9824 (assembly GCA_019633595.1). NCBI lineage: Eukaryota > Fungi > Basidiomycota > Agaricomycetes > Cantharellales > Tulasnellaceae > Tulasnella > Tulasnella sp. UAMH 9824. The sequence goes on along the minus strand of WSUI01000212.1, from coordinate 4,929 downwards.
GTCTAGAGCGCGCTGCAGCTTCTTACGGCCAACTCCACGCCACATAATAGTGACATTCTCCAGACGTGGGCAGGGCCAAGCCAATGGCCTAGAGTCCCCGTTTTCCTGAAACGCGTGTTGCGGCGATGCTAGGTAGTCCACGATTGAGATAGTTTCCGGTAGATCGAGTAGTAGAAGACTTTTTGCAAAGGATAGATCGAAAAAGATGTCGTAGGCGAGGTTGGGCGATCCCTCTTCGGGCGGGGGATGGCCCGGTGGGGCGTAAAGCTTGAACTGGATGGGTATGTTAAGCCCCAACAGAAGTGGCTGAAGGACCTTTCTCAGAATGGTCCTTAGCAAGTAGTTCCAACGTGCGGCCCCGTTGTTTCCAGCTGCTCTGCCCAGCGACATATGCAAGTAGAACCCGCGACGTTTTGCTAGTTTGGATGTTGCCTCCCGAATATCGAACTCTCCGAGCTTCTTCTCCTCTTCTGTCATTCCTAGCATGATCTCTCCTTGAGTTTGGTTATACGTCAAGAAGAGCGCGGAAGCTGCCTTCAATGGACCGCGCAGAAGGTTGGCGAGTTGCAACGCCGTCGATTGATCTTGCGCCACATTTCCCCTGATCCAATCAATTTTGAGATTGTGACAGTTAGGGGCGGTGACGATTAAAATCACTCCCTCCACCATACATGGATCGATGGAATCCAGAATGAGAGTCTTGAGGAAGTTGAGAGCCACGGGTTGAAGGTTCGGAACGGTGGGAGCTGATCCGACAGCTTCCCAGTCCCAGGACGCCAAAACAAGAACCTCGAGCTCGGGAGAGGAGGATATAATCTTATGGAGCTGCGATAGCGTGGGCTGGCTGCCTCGTAAGCCCTGGATCCGTAGGCTCCGTAAACCTGTCATTTTCGAGCAATCCCAATCCAAGGCAACGTATCCCAGGACAACGTTACGCAAGGGATATCCGTCCTGAGTTAAACGGAGTTTTGGAACCTCGGGCTGGGGGAAGCGCTGAATGAGGCAGATATTGATGTCCGTGAGGTGTGAGGTCGGGACTTGTAGGAACCAGGTCTGAATCGGTTCAGAGAGGGGTCCTGCGAGGGTGAGGCTCCTCCATCTCTGGGACTCGGCGGATACCAGTTTCATGAGCTTCCCTGTTGAGTAGCCCACTGGCTTGAAAATGCTCCCGGGAGTCCAGCTGACGTCGAGCGGTCCGGCAGGATTTCGTTTTAGGACCTGTTGAAACTCCTTTTCGCTTCTGTGAAGTCCGATCTCCGTCCAGAAAAGCGGGTTTTGCGAGATGATGGTGTTCCAGGTCCGGCAAACAAGCGACACGCGACGTCGCAATCTTCGTTGGCCGGGGCTCGTTGCCAAAAGAAGGATAAGAGTGAGGATTTCGATTGGTAAATTCTCCATTTAAAGCTTCCGAATCTCTTGGCGGAGTCTGGAATATGACGAAGTAGGGTGGTAAGGTAGTATTCGTACGAAGACGAGTCGCGGCGTTGGATACAGAGGCCGGACCTCAAAAACTCAGCGCCAATTTCCCACGGTTGAAGTGTCGATGATCGACTTTCATCTGCGATGGGACCCCGACTTCACCTCTGGATCGGCTTACTCGCATTCTCTTCACCGCCGTGCACCGCTTTGGTCCGGAGCATGAGGTAGCAATCTCAATCGCTGGCTCTCAACCCAAAGAGACCCGAAATAAGGCAAGACGTTCCATCGCAACCCAATCACATGGTTCACTAGTTGTATTGAAAGTTCCTCGGGGAGGCTGCCCACGCTGTGGACCTAGAATTCAAGTTGATAAGAGCCATACATTTACCGTTAACTAAATAACTCGGTCGCTAAACAGACCTCAGATTCTTTCATGAAAGATCCTTCAGGGACTCTTCGGTCCACGCCGATAGACCGTTGTGCTGGCACCTGAAAGAGATTGAAGCCTGAACTAAGTCTGGTGGCTAGATCTGAGAGAGCCGCGTTATTCCGAGTAGATAAGCTACCTTGCGTTCGTTATCTCCATTAGCCTCCACGATCACCGAGAAGACATAGATCCATCGAGCTTCAGCCTGGCGCCACCAAGGACCTGCGGCTATCCAAGCTGTGAAACTGAGCATATTATGTGGCTTTTTTCTTTGACTTAGTAATCGAAACAGATTCAAAGGAGACAAGTACAGCCGACTCAACAATGTGACCACAAGTTCCGATTCGATACATCTTTGAGGTTTTCACACATATAGATCAAGGTGCTCAATACATCACAAGGTCACAAGGGTGCTTTTAGCTTCTTCTTTTTTGCGTCTGAACATCGATGTTCAATCCCGAACGATAGACGAAATATTAACACCCTTCGTTGACCAATCAAAGTCAGCGGACTAGGCTGGAGCCAGAGCATGAGTGCACTCACATAAGCTCTGCATGAAGCTTCTCCAACGAGTTCAGCGGTTTCTAGGTCTTGACCAGTGCACTCCTTTTGGAAACACTCGTCAACCGATTGGATATACTCGTCGTTGCTGCACTGGCAGGCGCCATCTTCAAGAGCGCAGTCTCCTGTGGAAGTCTTTTTGAGGCAACGCATCCCGCAGTCTATGGCAGAACGACGTTCGTAACTCAGCCTCCTAACAAGGCTCATATAGCTGTTATTAATCACCCGGGAAAGGCTTCTCGGTATTAACCCCCTACGTCGAATGCTGCGTTATGAAGACATTGAAGGTCCGAAACATGAAGCAATTACTCACCGAATCCTCGCATATCGCTTTATGGATATCTGTAGCCTCTTGTATCTCCTCCTTAGTGCAGGATAATTCGAGGCAGCTGCCTATCTTCTGAGCATAATTCATGTTTAAGCAGATGCAAGCGAAGTCGTCGGGTTTGCAAGGGTCCGGGCTTGTCTTTTCTACGCATTCCGTGGCACAGGCTGTTATGTTTCGCGAATCCAGTAAGAAGGTCTCAGAGGCTGCGTCATTTTGCCGACAGGACTTCAGAACCTACCCGGGCCTTCCACAGCATTGTGGGACTTAGGCACCGTGAAGGCGGGAACAAATGAGGCAGCACAAACTACGGCGAAGGAGATACGCATTTGGTGAGCGTGTTTAGGAGCGGTTATAGAATTGTTTTCGTCGAAAGATCGCGAGGATAGAAGTGGCAGGCGAGGGGTTCAACCGAGTCAAAAGGCACGATCAATATCTTGCCCCCATTTTTATACGACACCGCCTTTGCGGCCAAGCATGCGATGAGCATAGAAACATCTTCTGACTGTGCAGGTGATGTTTGGTGATGGCATTCTGTAGAAGTGATTCACCCGTCTCGGGCTTCAACACTGTGGAATCAGCTGAGTGGCTGCAGAATACGGATGACAGACACCATCGCCGCAGTGGTGGGGCTCCTCCAGCACCACAGGGTACTCGGGGATGGAACAGCCTCCCCGCGCTATAGCTCGTCGAAGGGAATAAGCCGATGGAGCTCATGATGTCAACTTTCGTCCAAGATCGTGCTTACAAGCGAAAACCCAGCCCCCATATGCATTACTGCTCAAGATAATTTCGGAGAGTTTCCTTGAAGAGCCGCCCATTTTCATAGTACCAAATGCTAATAGCTTATCGATGTGAAGAATCGTCATACGGAGTTTGTGTCCCAGTATTCGGGTCTGTTCCGTTAATATAATCGGCGTTTAAGATGTCGCCGTAGCTGAAAATGCCTCAGCTCGGAAATTTGAAGTTTAAAGGGCTCAGCAGGGCGAGATAGCGAAGCCGATGGTGGGTTAGCATTGGAGTTGCTTATGATTTTTGGGTGTCTTTACTTCAGCTTACGTGTCCTGTGACACGAATAGAGAAGACGTGCGCTAATGCCACGCGGCACTACTCCCTATTGCCAAACGGCGGAGCCATGGATCGCCCGGGAAGAAGTTGGGGTCGAGCCAACCACGCCCAGGGTTATGACCTGTGTATTAGACCAAACGGACTTCGCCGTTACGTCTTTGGAGCGTTCTTGATCGGCACAGCCGGGGAGTTTGACCTTCTGATTCCCCGACCCTCTGATTGGGTGAAGCCAGAGGGGGGGCTGTATCAGCCCAAAATGGTCAGGCACGTTACGAACATTGTCCTCCGAGTCTCTGACGTCACTTCCGACTCGACCCGCCCTTGTTGAAATCCCCGCTCGCGAGGGTCCTGCTTTTCAACGTAGCTCTATTGTTTCTCTGGTCTAGAACGCAGCGGAAAAGATACAGTACAACGTCACGGTCAATGTGCCACAATGCTCTCCCCGCGTTCAGGGAAAGCATTCACTCGGCGATCAATGAAAACGAAGCGCAAATTGAACCAGCAAGCTTGAGAATGCAGGAATTGGGCTTCAATATCCGTGTTGAGGCTCGGGGAAATGGCGCTGAGCGCCCCAACATGTGCGAGTATGACGTAAGCTTCTGAATCAGGTCTTCGTCATCAATTTCGATGCTCTGAATCCGACCAAAATTCAACCACCCATCATTCCAAGTCCTGAACATGGTCGAATACATCAAGAGTCTCGATGAATTCAAGAGCAAGGTGCGTCGATTCCATGTCGACATTGAGCCGTCATACTTACCCTTGTGCACGCTGCTGACTCAGATTGGTGGCTCCAAGCCAGTTATCATTGACTTCACCGCCGTATGGTAAATCGGTCATGAGCGAACATCTCATATATCATAGAATTTCTCATTGATGTTCATTCCTCGGTGCTTAGGTGCCCCCCATGCCAGATGATCGGCCCCATCTTTGAAGGCCTCAGCAAGAAGGAGGAGTTTTCAGGCGTCGAATTCTATAAGGTCGATGTTGATGAGGCGCAAGTAGGCAATAATTCGCATCACTGGGCTGATTTTATCAGTGTCTTAGTCTGTTCGGACGTTGCCAGGACGTTGCCAAAGAATGCGGCATTACGGCAATGCCCACCTTCAAGGTCTTCAAGGACGGGCAG
>WSUI01000211.1:30669-46391 GCA_019633595.1 Tulasnella sp. UAMH 9824 | reverse complement strand
AGCTGGATTCGACGGAGTTGAGATCCATGGAGCAAATGGATACCTTGTGGACCAGTTCATCCAATCCGTTTCCAACCAACGTACGGATGAGTACGGCGGGAGTATCGAGAACCGAGCTCGCTTCCCTCTTGAGGTCGTCCAAGCAGTCGCCGAAGCCGTAGGGCAGAGCCGAACGGCCATCCGGTTTTCGCCTTACAGCACGTACCTCGGAATGCGCAGTAAGTGCCCTTCGGCTGTTCCCGATGCGCATCGCCCAAGGATTTGTGACCGACACTCTATGATTAGTGCCAGATCCAGTACCTCAGTTTGCGTATTTGACTAGGGAGCTTCGTGATCGATACCCTGATTTGGCGTACATTCACTTTATTGAAGGACGAGTTCATGGGAACCTTGACGTCGCTTCCACTGTTCCTGAGACGAGCGACGTTTTCCGGGAGATATGGCAAGAGAAAGATAACGAACGCGGAATCAGAGTGTTTTCCTCACCGCCGGTGGCTGGAGTCCAGAAAGCGCTGCCAAGGTGGTTCAGGAGAAAGGTGGAGCAGTAGCTTTCGGCCGAGCGTTTATCGGGAATCCAGATCTCGTTGTGAGTATCAAAGCCCAAAACCTTTCGTTCACGGACTGCTAAGCTTGCGGTGTATCGCTCCTAGCATCGAATCAAGCATGGGTTGCCGTTGAACGCTTACGAACGAGCCACGTTTTACGGCCCACAAGGCCCGACGGGGAGGCAGGGATATACGGATTATCCATTTGCTAGGCCTGCCAAAGACGATTTGTGAATAGTTGAGAGATTTTGAAATGAATAATCATGGCTGCCCTTTGTGGAGGCTGGTCGTCGCAACGGTTCGGGGGGACCTCCTCAGGGTTCCACGGCACGGCGACGAGGAGCGCCCGACGAAAGTGCCTCATTCTTCGAGACAGCCGCCTTATTTCAGTCCGCCTCCCGCCACCACCTCCCCTTCCACACTCGTTCACGACCACTAATCTCTCTGCTACTCAGGACTGCCCGTTTCAACTGTGTCCAACGCAAGAGCTGGTTCTCAATACGCTGCGTCGGCATCGCCAGCCTAAATTAGAACAACCAACACCCGCAGCACAGCACAGCCCAACGTTGTCGCGGACATTGAAGTCTAGCTTCCGTCAACGACTTTCTCAACCATGCCGATATGGAACTCTCATTTATCTCAAGGACGGATAAACCTGGCCCTCGCGCTCGTAGCACTCTCGTTCACCCCTCAACCGGTCCACGCCAGTTGGTTCAATTTCTTCCATCGAAGTGCACCAGCCAAGGTGCTGCAAGCGCGAGATGCACCGCCATGGGGGTTCTATGATCCAACTTTGAACGGAGGGAGCTGGCTTACGGTGAGGCCTCTGTCATGCGATCCCCCGTCTCCATCATCTCTCTGACAAATGTCTCCCTCGGCAGTCGGTGCCAAATACGTACCCGCCAGGGCTAGGAGAACCTCTCAACGTCGTCATCTCTGCCTGGTCAGACTATGACGTCCTGCAAGACAAGGAATCCGATGGTGGGTTGCGGAACTATTTCTTGTCGCTTGGCTTTTCTGGCGAATGTTTGGGACAAGCCTTGGGTTCGAAGCAAGCTGCCAACGTTGGCGATGGGGATGGACTATGTAAGTGCATAAGCTACCCTTGTGGCTACACTTGTCACTTACATCCTTCTCTACAGTAAACGAGACCGCTGTCATCCGATGGAACTATGGGGATCCTTACGTCGGCAGTTGTAAAGAAACCATCGAGGGAGGCAATCACTTCCGTTATTGGACTCAGGACGGCCCAGACGCCAAGAGTGGCGCTGTATTCTTGGCGTAAGTTGTTTTACCACCTTCATTGGCGGCACACTTACCTCTCGTCTAGCGTTTCCTATGAGCTTCCAATAGATAAGGGTCACGATATCATTCAGAATGGGTACAACCTTGCGCGGGACTGGCTTGTAGGCAATGCAACAGGTCAAAGCATCGCAAACCCCAACCCATTACTGTTCGAGCCAACGCCGCCGCAAATATCATCGTCATCAGTTCTTTCCGTTTCTTCGCTGGCATCAATAGCGTCCACCGCTTCCATTGCCTCCCTATCTTCCCTCTCCCTTCTTCCAAGCTCGGTCGTAGCGTCCCCAACACCAACACCAACGCCCCAACCTCAACCAACACTCAACTCGGCTGGCGGAACTGGCTACATCGCTGCCGTACCCAACGGACAATACGTCGGCACAACCTCTGCCAACGGCTACTCTTACCAAACCACCGTTACGTATTATTCCGGCCTTTTGGGCAACACGAGCGTCGGGATCAACCACTACATAACCGTCGAACAGGACGGTCGACCTGCCGTTGACGGTTTGATCGCCGTCTTTGACGTCAAGATTATCAGCCGACCCGACGGGTGCGTGGTTAAACTCTTTGGGCATTGTGTCTGGAGTAAACGAGGTGCTAGAATCCGAAATCGACGCTGAAATGGGATCTCTCTCTGTCCACGCGGTTTTTCTTGTAACAGGTCCTCCGCAGTCTTTACTGTATCGCTACCTTCGATCCTGGTTTTGAACACTCTTTTTATGGCCGTTTCCATGCTGTTCTTTATCTCGCTCTAACTTCATCGGACCTGTCCGACCATATAACATAGATTCTCTTCGACTCAGCAGCACCGGCATTCCCTCCACTTGCATTTTTCATGTAACAAATTTAATAACTTTGGTACTCTTTAGACATCATCTTCTGTAATTTGCGATGATATAGGCGGGCAACCAAATTCTTGCATTGCAGGTGGAGCAGTCTGACTATTCCATACATTTCCGCATATTGTCGAACTGGCTCTCATCATACTCCAGCCAGTTTTCGCTCTGGTCCAGTTCCCCAAAGGCCTTCTTCACGACCGTGACCAAACTTTGTCCCGGGATGTACTCTTTGCCCTCCCCGCCTTCCATCCCGTCTCTTCCCTTTTCCTTTTCACTCCAGCCGCTTTTATCCCCGCTCAACTCCCAGTACATCGCTCCACCGAAGTCCTCCTTGATGATCCACTCCGCTTTCCATTTTGCGACGATGGCGTCATCGAAAGAGACGAATTCCTTTTTCGCCGGGTCGTAGGAGTACGCCGCCAGTGCGTCGCTGTCGTGGTGGAGCGTGCTGCCCGGTAATGGAAGAGCGCGATAATCGTAGGAACCAGCTTCCCATGAGCCAGGGCCGATGCCGGAGAACGGATGTCCAGGACCTTTAGTATTAAGGAAAGAGCGACCGTAGAGGGGGAGGCCTGGGTGAAAATGGCGGTGAGCGATGTTGGAATGCGCAAGAGATGGCCACGTACCGATGATGAGCTTATGGGCTGCGATGCCCTGACGCTTGTACCATTCGGTTGCCTTGGATGTATTTATCGGTCCTTTGTAGACATTAGCTTGGTGATTGGCAACCTTCTCCCATGAGCCGGAGTAGTCTAAGATAGGAGGTTACGATTTCGGGTTCAGAGAAGATGAAAAAAGCGGATTGCGTACCGTATGCCATGAGGTTCCACATGTCCAAGTAGCGGTCCATCTCCTTGGCGTGAAGTTTTTGGTAATGGTCTGGTCCGCATGGCGCAGCGATCTAAGGCAGAAAGGTCAGCGGCAACGCTCGGTGGGGGAGGCTGGCATCTGCTGGCTGACCGAAAGCTCAAATCGACATTTATTCCCTTTCTTCTCGGCGTGCTCGTCAAGTCCCTCCCGCAAGAGCTTCAATAGCTCCGTGTAGCCCCTCGCTTGCTCGTCATTCGAAGGGTACTCGTAATCGATGTCCAGGCCGTCTAAACCAAAGTCTTCAAGTAACTTGATGGATGAACGGACGAACTCCTTTCGTGCAGCAGCGTCGACGACGACTGGATGGAAGTTAGGGGAATACGTCCATCCGCCGATGCTAAGCATAAGCTTGAGGTGCCTGTCGAAACCATGGTTGGACGCCGTCAGTCGCTACGATGGATGCATCACGGTACGAGGTCGCTACCTGTGTTTCTTCTTCAGCAAGTAAATCTGCTTGAAGTTGCCATAGAGGTTGTTGCCTTGATCATTCCATGAGTCGCCTGGGTAGTGGATGTCCTTGTCCGCCCAGTCATCTGACAGGAAGACTTCCCCACTTTGACGGACATTGGCGAAGGCATAGAGGATGTGGCTAAACCCCGATTGCGGGACATGAGAATCAATGCTTAAACACCTGACTTATGCTCTTACGTGAGTTCTTCCGCGGGGATGAGCGATGGTGGATACTTCCGTCCGTAGATGCCCCTAGACCCGATGATGCAAGGTCACTCCACCTGAACGCCGGTTGCCCGCTAGTTTTCGCTACTCACCAGTTAACAAAACTACGTCCGATTGATGTCGTGTCAAGACTAGCTATTCTCTAGAATGATGTTGCACTTACTAGGCTATATTGAGTTTGCCGGTCCTGGGTCTACCGTCGTACATGTTAGGATCTGCTGGGAGGGTCGTGTTGAGTTTTGAGTTGTCTTGCTCTGGAGGTGCTGGAGACCCGTAAATTGATCCGATGGAACCGTGTTCTAGCTTGAGAAAGAGAAATCCCGAGAGGATGACGAGGATGATGAAGAGAGCTCTTTTGAGGATGGTGGGAGTGTCTGGCCAGTCTTGAGCAAACGTGATAAAGTTGAAGCTCCTTTTATTAGCAGCAGTTGGTGCGGACTGCGGCGGGGCCCGAGTATCAGGAGGGTATATTGAGAGGTCTGCTGCGTCTGACGGTAATGCAGTGTATTCGGCTGCCGACATGTCTCCAATCTCCCTGGCAGTTGTAAAAAAAAAAACGAAAGAGAAAAAGAAAAGGAATGTCGTTCTGGATGGCTGTGGAGTGTGACGCGTTCGAATGCGGAACGCTGCCCTCAGGAACGGATGTGATATCACGTCAGCATAACGCACGTCACGCGTGAGGCTAAATTTCCTCCACCCCTACGCAGTGCCAATGCCTGGAAGGAAAGCCGATAGAATAGGTGAGTCTTTGAAGGGGCTACCCATGGAAATAGCTTTTACTATGTACTTTATGAAGGTTCCCTCCTATTCTGTCCCGACTGTGGAAGCCTGCTTGACATCCCCACCTCCGGTAACCCAGTCGCCTGTGAGCAATGCGGCCATTTAGAGCCAGCCTCCTGTATGTCAAACTGTCCTTTGTCTTCCGGTTCTTTAGCAATGATTCCCCTCTTAGCATTTGAGAACATCGAAGTTGTTACGAGGTCGCACCCTGATGCATTCCCGTCTGCTTTGCGAGATGCCAGGAAGATCCAGACTACCCAGCATGAAAGCAATGTGGTGCAAACCGAAGTAAGTCCAGACCGCTCAACACTAGGGCACCCTGGCCGACTTTGTCGCTCTAGGAAGATGAGCCATGTCCCAAGTGTCGCCATCCGAAAGCATTGGCGAAAACGATGCAGGTACGCTTGGCTTGCCCAGAGCTCCTGTAATCAATGTAATTGATAGAATGCTTCTAGACTCGTTCAGCGGACGAAGGCGCGACGGTCTTCTACACCGTAAGAGACGACGCCCTCGCATCCTCTTACGTGTGCTGACGCCAAATTTACAGTGCCTTGGATGCAATCATGGATGGGTTGTTTATAATTAGTTATCACCGAATACATGCATCACCGCACCGGGTTAGATTATCTCTGGTTTCCTTCCGTGATACATGCTTTCCGGCTTCCTGCATCCGTCCCAGCTGTTCGTCCGAATGAGACATCGACAGCAAGTCATGGGTTTTTAGAATTACTTTACCGTACGGTTCGATACGAATAGACATCGAGGGGCACGTGATAACGTATAAAATCAGGGTCATCAATTGGAAGCGCGATAGTGTGGATGCAATCATAATGAATGCTTCATTAGTCACACAAAGAGGGTCAGCCGAGGAGAGGCATAGTGTCTTCCAAATTGTCTAATGTCCTCTATCAGATGGCTGGCTGTCAATCGTAGTTCACTGTTCATGGCACATGGATCGCGTACCCTGGGATGCTGGGATGGTCCAATAAACGAATCGCTTTCAAGGTCGTACGCATACCTAAACAAAGTGTCAGTGTTTATTAACGTAGAAGTAGACTCGAATATACCCTCGAGTGCTATTCAAGTTTATCTAAAAACGAAACGAGAGTTAGTTTAAGTTTGAGTAAGCGGGTGCGCTTCCTACCATCCAATTACGCATCGCTGTATTCAGGTCGGAGCACCTTTTATCCGCCTTTAGCAGTGTCAGAAATTTAATCAGCTCGAACCAGCTTGACGAGGGTCATGGCACTAACAGTGACAGCTGCATCATACACAGAGTTCAAGAAGATGCCAATGTCGTTCCATTCTTTGATCTGAGAGTCGAGTTGGCTCCAGTCGTGGCCAGTCCTACGGCGAAAATGGTCCATGAATCCGAAGCTTTTCTTTGCTTCAAGGAGATATTCTTCTTGGCTTTCTGCTAAGTCCTGGAGCGCTAATGCTCGCTTCTTCATGTCTTTGGAGGAATGTGAGCATCTTTCGAGTAACTTCCGAGTTTCATCAACGTTTCGAGCAACGCCTTTCACCATGTTTAGGATGTCTGGGCGAAGATCATCTCGGTCCCATTTGGACGGCGACAGAAGCGCGGTAGCCCACGATATTGGTCGACGAAGCTCCTTTTCAAGAGAAAAATACTAGAGGAAAGAAGGAAACACCTTAGACCGACACCGGTAAAGTCGGTTCTAAATCGACCAACCTGTTGGCGAAATTGCTGCATCATTGCCCTTGCTTTAGAAACGGCCGAATCTTTCGACTGGACGATGCTTTCCAAGTTGTCAACAGCCTCCTTTCCCTCCACCTTTAGCTCCTCTTTGAGATAATCGTTCCAGGTAGATTTTGAGGTCCTTTTCACAAGCGAATGCAACCTGAAGATACCATGATCAGTCGATGTCACGTATGGGAGACGTTCGCTGATCAGCACCTTCTGGCAAGATCGATCTCAATTAAGAACGCGGATAGGTGCTCTACCGCGCCAACCATTTCCCGTGTGTTAGCTAGCGGAGCCTTCCGCAGGTCGTCCCCCGTTTGAGTTTCTTTCGGATGCTGTCGAGCATCACATGTCGGTCCAGGTACGAACATGCACCAAACGTCAACTGTATGATTGAGAAACGATCCAATGGCGATTCTTAATCCATCGAAAGTCTTGGCCACGACTTGAAGAACATAGTTGAACGTGTCCATCGTTTCACTCAACTTGGTCAGAAAGTTCACGCGCTTGACCGTGTCCAAGAGGAAGTAAGAGGCTAGTGAAAGCAGAAGAAGAATGAGCACAAGGATGCTCCGAGCATGATTGCGCATCGCGATGACGAGGTTTGCGACTGCTGGTCTTTGATTCGGTCGGACCTCCATAGGGACGGGTAGAGGGAAAGCCTGCTCATTCAAATGCCTCGTTTTATGCTAGGCTCTCACATTGTTAATGAGACCGGAAATGATTGTTCCAACGTGATAGGGATCTGATGGTGCACACTCCTTATCTGATTCAGGTTCGAAGGCTGCAGTTACACGAGGTTAACACGGTTTGTGAACACTTTCGAGATTCCGACGACGCGTCAAAGCCGTCTTTTACCCAGTAAACTCTATCCAAGTACTTCATCGGCCACTTATCAGCGGGATATTCTAGATGTGATGCCGCGGAACATGTAGAACATGCGGATGAGGGGCAGCATCGGAGGGTTCGGGGAAAGTTTCCAGGTGGACTGAAGGCCGTTCCAACTCCTTCGGCAATGCGTGGCGGGAGATCACTGAGCCGTGGCATCCATACTCTTCGTCGATCTCACGTCTGAGCGTTGGAGACGTAGCCCCCCCTCCCCCCCAACTCACCCGGGGCACAATCGACCCGCGTTGGCCCGCCTACGCCCACAACACGAAACCAGCCATCAGCAGAACTTCTAAAGCAAGTACGATGGACCCGCACCATCAAGCTATCAGGGTTCGGTTGTTAATGGCAATTCTCCTATTTTTGGTCATCGTCCTCCTCGAGTTTGTCTCCGACTTGAAGCTGCCTGACGAAGACTCCCCGCCTCCACCTCTTGCAGCGATTGTCGCGGTATCATTGGCGCATCTAGATAGGAGCCTAGATCTGGGGAGAAGCCTTCTAGAGCTCAGCAACACGTTTGGCTTTGCGGACTACCGACGAGAAAACGAGTGCGTGGTTTCACGATTGCTATGATCCAGACAAATGTGACATTCTTCCGTCAACAGCCTTATCGCTCTGGAAGAGGAGATCAAACCATACAATAGAAACGTATCCGACTCACTATATGCAACATACCAGACGCTTTCAGAAGTGCGTCCGTACATGCGATATCCCTTATCCTTTGTTGCTGCGGACATGGGCGGCACGCTAGCGCGTGTTAGTACTCATATGATAGATCAATTTCCTCTTACTAAAAGTCAATATGACCAGATCCGTAGTTTAATGAGCCAAGTTCGCCGCTTTCATACGGATCCAGAAGCAAGCTGTCGGGATCCATGGGCTCGGATAATTTTGAAGGGCCAAGTGACCAGGATTTTCTCTCGAGTAATCCCCTCGGACCTCACAGCCCTAGGGACGTTCCTAAAGCTATCTTCCGAACATTGTGAAATCTTGGAACACATGGGAGCAACTGCAGTGCCTGTTCTACCGACGCTTCTTCAAACCGGGGGTTTTGTTCGACCTCGTTTTTTTATCTCGGCTTGGATGCGGGATCAAAACCCCTCAATGCAGGAGAGAACCAGACTTTATGAGAGCGTTGAAAATCTATTTAAAGAGATCAACGTGCACTGCAAGGTATTAAGTAGAGTTGAACATAGCTTTCGGGACTACTGGGAGTTGCGGAATATTTTCACAGTGCGTGATTTCTCTCTCAGCTACTCCATTAGCCTGACTGGAGCCTTTAGACATACGGATATCTTTCACAACTTCCTCTCATCGACACACCTTCTGTAGACAGACTTATGGTCAGTTGTCGGGCCGGCATTGCCAATGTGAAGCTGACAGGCGAGTTGTCGTGGCAGAATATGATATCGGATCCCCTCGAGAAGCTTGAGGAGCTCGTTACTATTGCAGCCGAAGAGAGACGTCGAATATTCGAATCTCTGGAAGCAACGGATACAGGGGTTCGCGCTCAAGTATTCGACAACATAGCGAACGGGATGTGAGGTGTTCTCTCGGCGTCTTTAGCTTCGAGGCGGTTCGCAATGGATTGAAATACGTTTACAGTTTATTGAATGAGCTCCAAATATATGTCTCCCTATTTGAGTCTGGCGGCGGGCGCCGTTCGCAATCGCGAAATACGGGCTTTATGACAGGACGAATGTAGAAATGTGCAGCGACTTGGGTGTATACCCGAAACAAGAAAAGGGAAAGCATAAGACTGTCGGTTTTGCTGACTAACGCGTCGGAATGCGGAACACTGGTATCAGGCACGGATGTGATATCACGCCAGCATGACGCACGTCATGCGAGCCATCGATCCTACAGTTGGCTCTGCGCAGTGCGGAAGCCGGGAGGGTCGTGGAAGAGTTCGATTTCGACTCTCGACCTTGCTCACGTCACCTCGCTCGTCATATCGTTGCATTTCCTCTAAAATAGGTGCAAGATGTCATATAATTAGTATTACATGCTGTATAAACATGACAGAGCTGAGATAACCGGCCTGCAGGCCGAAGGAGCGCAGGTTGTCACCGTTCGTCGGCACGTCAGGGCCCTCGACGACACACTTGCAGGACCAGAGCCCCTCGCAAGTGAGCCACGACTTCCCATATCATACCCCGAGTGCGCGAGAGCTTCAGGATAAATTACATATATGTATATCATTAACACAGTGGTCACACCACCAATATCACAAGCTTATTCTTCAGTGTTCGACTGTGATGCGGTAGATGCCGCAAGGTCCCTCCATTTCTATGAAGTAGACCATAGATATATACCTCTATGCAACATCCGGAAGCAGTTTCCCATGAGAGTGGAGATGGTCTTAGTAGCTTGCCTTTCTCTCTGGACAGGAAGGGTCGCACGCTCTGCCTGCTATTAATTTGCTTCGGTCGATTCGGGTCGAACCATCATATTATCTCAAAACTTCAAAACTAAAATCGGTCGCTGCAAGGAAAAGCAATTGAATCATAAAGAAAGCCCTAGTCACAGCGATTAGCTAAAAACTTTAGCTCCAAGTCTTCTAAATTCGCGGTCGGGTGACCGTGGACTGAGATGGATCGTAACGTGCCGAGCGACGGCAGGGACAAGTAACCCACATTCCCTCACGTGACAGGTTCATTCTATTAGTTCTCCCATATATATGCACTATAAAGCAATACAGAGGTAATATTTCCTATCGATTTTAGGTGAGACTTAAGGTCAGACGGGTGAGGTGGAGAGACCAGTGTCGAGAGTCGAAAATCGAACTCTTCCACGACCCTCCCGGCTTCCGCAGCGCAGTGAGCTCTCTTTCCGTATCTCAGTGGACCAACTTCCACCGATTTGGTCAGACCCAATTTGCTTCGAGCTTTCATTTGTAAAAAGATGATCCTTTCCTCTATTAAATCGGTTGCCGAGCTCAGAAAGCGGGACATAGCCGGGTGGAGAATGAGAAGAGAGATCATCAGAGTCAGGGCGCAGCTCAGAGCCAACCAACCTGCAGGCGTGGAGTGCCAAAACAACATCGCTCGAATTTAGGCTCCGAGTCTGTTTCATCAGCCGGTTGCCTTCGGCGATATGACAATGTAGCTATGCACCGTGGAAGTGAAGAAGATGGGAGAGGGACTTGGCAGAAGAATACTCCAAAGTGTCAAAAACCATTGCCATGCTACGCTACCCCATTGTGCTGCTAAAAGACTGAAATGTCATGTCACGAGCAGCATCCGGTCGCTATTGCCGGAGGAAACTTTCCTGCTGCGTAGCGGCCGTCGAGGCTCAACCATTGCTAAAACGGGGCTTTGCCGCCGGCCCCGTGCTCGTCACGCTGTCACGCCCCGTTTTTGACACATGAACCATGGGAAGCCTGCTGGTTTTCCTCATCATCTCTCCCAGTTCTCTCCTCCAAAACCTTTGATGGCACCTTCATCGCTTCGTATATCGCACTTGATGCGACTCAGCATCATGTCTGCACTACTATTGGGAAGCCTTGGCCTCTGGTTTTTTCAGGGCTGGCGTCCGTACGCTCCTCCACCCTTCCCTCTTAAAACGGTAGCTTGTGTTATCAACCAGCACTCAGCACTGGCACTACAGCTAACGGAGAACATGGCTGTTCTCCGCGAAACAACCAAAGTACTATCGACGACTCTTCGACCAGAGAAGTAAGAATCACTTAATAAGTTGACGCTCGATCTAACTTGAAACTCGTTAGACTTGATTTCCTTGCCGACTTGACAAGCTCGCACTCAGAAAGAGTTACAAACGGTCTTCTGTCTCTGTCACAAGTTTCGAGGCAGGTACTCCGTGACGAGGCCCGCCCATATGTTTTCCTAGCTGTTCCACTCCGCAGCTTATGCAAACTTGTGAGACTGTTTTTCATTGCCCAATTGAACAAACTGAATCACCAACTTTGAGTGCAGCTAACGGACATTACCGGCTCGTTGGAGCACCTCTCCTTCTCTCAGAAGGATACCTACAAGAAATCCCTGAGACGTTTGTACTCCTTCGGTATAAGCGGAGATATCCCGGAAAAACTGGCCAACATCGAACTGTGGCTCGAAGAGTCGCGGGATCGCTGCGAGATTACTGCTTGGGCTCGGGGAAATATAGTTCCCGAGCTTGATTCCTTACGTCGTCCCTTGGGGCTCATAAGACCTTCGGGACTTTTCTGGTGGAGAGCACGAGCTTGGGACCGAAGTGACGAGGTTAAGTGGCGTCAGATGCTTGTTGCCATGACGTACGAAGTATTTGATCTGATGGGCCGATATTGTGACGCCGTTGATCAAGTGCATCAGAGCACAACCGCTTATGCCAACTTTGAAGGAATATTTCGAGTAAGTCCCTGGATTCAATAAATATTATGGTTACTAATTGATTCATTCTCTAGCCCGTCGATCGATTAGGATCAATCGAGGATCAATCGGGTGGCAAATCGCTCGAGGAATCTTTGGTAGGTTGCAGCTGCTAAGTGTCTAGCGCTAATGGCTCACCTTTATTCACAGCTGTCACTGAGGGAAACTCTTGAGAAAATTCGGTCGTTATTCCAGCGTCTTGATGCAGAATATCGTCTTCCCTATTTTCAGCGTTCACTTAGAGCGTAAACATGGTCGTAGAAGTAAGGGATTGCTTTGTTTGAGAATCCAAATTCTCTTATGTTCGTTAAACTGAAGGTCTCCTAGTTAGAGAGTTGCCTTATTATCTGCAATCCTTCAGAAGTGTAATGATGATTTTGGTAGCTTCCAGCGTCGGCGCCACCCGCCGTAGCTCGCTGTATCTGTACAGTTTCCGAACACTCTTGATACCGGTCTCAATTCTGACTTCCGAATCCCCTAGTGACACTTTCCATAGCTGGGAGCTTATTAGCTGTTGGGAGCGTTGCCATGGCGAGGAGAGGCTGCATCCAAGCTGAGAACGTTCGCCTGCACTGACTCTCGAATATTGCTCATTTAAGATCTTCTGGGTCTTAGGGGCTTTGGCTCATATACAGCGTTGCGGCTCCTATTGTACACAGGATTGGAAACAAGAAACGGAAAAAGGTCATAAAGGCTATGAGCCAAGGTACGGAGGTTCACCCACCCCTCTTGTCCGGCTTTAATCCGTTAGCGAGAATCTGTCGTTCGGAACCAGCTCCATTTTGCAACGTAAGTTTCGGCATAATGATCAGATTGTTTTAGGTTTCTGCCCTTGCAACTAGGCTTATGCTCGCAGCGATTCCTCACAACGCCAAGGCGCGCTGTGTGGAGTCTTTGCAAGTTCACCCCGAACAGCCCCAACCTACCATTTGTCCGCCACTCGATTTTAATGATCTAACATAGCTTGTTGCTCACCAGATTCTCTGTGCAGCCGTGTACACTCTAGTGTGCTCCGTTAGCGTTGATCGCCGCATTATTCTCGCAACATCGAGAGAAGAGTGCAGATTCGGAAGTCGGGAACTGAACCGTCTGGTGCCGTTCCGATTCCTGCCCGAGGTCGCCGACCCGCTAGTCTGCGCCCGGATTTGGTTCGAGTCTTGATTTCGGTCCGGACTCGCTGTTTGTTTCTTAGTTTAGTCCTTTGGTTTCCTTTTATGGCTCGATTCTCTTTCTATATGTACAGCATGTATCTAGACTCCGTTGATTCCTCGTCGAATCAACGCAGGTATTATCGGACTCTCTCTCTCCTGACGACTTGTCCCTCGACTCTCGCGCGCTCTCGCAGAGGAACCTGCCTCAACCATCCCGTTCGGCAGAGTCCGGTCCTTACACATTTGCGAGCCTTACCCATACATGCGGGTCTGCTGACAACTACTGAGGACACAAATGGGCCCAAGAAAACATCCTCAGTCACAAAAATTTTATTTATAGTGTGACCACGTTGTAATAATCAGTTTGTTTTCTCAGTCGTGATGCGTGAACTTCACCAGCCGTTCAATGCAAGCGGTGCCTAAGGTCTTGACATTCAGAAGGCGGCTCGTGACGCAACGCCCCAATCGTTCATTTGTTATGAGTGTCCCAGCGGCCCTCCGTATAGATTTAAGAATAGAATAGTGCTTCAAAGGCTAAAGCGTTATGGAATTGACTTGATAGCGTGAGAGGAAAAGACAAGAGGACGAATCCTTCAGTCCCACCCTACTCCACCGATTCCATTTTACTGAGGTTGCTCTGGCTTCAATCGAACTGAGCCACTGTGTCCCGTAAAGTGTCAAGAATGACCTAGGGCTTTGTATCAGAAGTTGGTCGTCAGGAGTAAGCAAACCGCCGCTCACACTCGGTTTGGCGAATTGCCAAGACACTGTGCCGTCGGGACCCATTCTAGAATTCGGGTTCAGTGTTCGCCTTGAGGTAGTCATTAATCTACCCACCCTAAGGTGAAGTTAAAGGCGTTCTGTAGGTCTCGTCGGTAAGACTGAATAAATTGTCTGAATCTTCAAGTACCCTTACCATCCAGCTGACCAGATCACTTCCTAATTGATCGCATTGCTGGCTAATCTGCCCAACACGTCAAATTCCAGATATTTTGAATCCTATATTTCTATGACCTACCTGGTCGACGATGGCAGCTGTTGGACTGATGGCAATGACTAACTCGTTGAGCGAAGCCACCACCTCTTTGACTTCCGCCTCAGGGACACATTGATTTCCACCAAAAGCCCAGCACCAGAGGCCTTGCGACGAGTGCGCCTGCCTCAATGATTGCATCCATTCTCGAACAGCCGATAATAGGATGAGTGACTGTCCTCTCAATCGTTGACTCCGCCGCACACACTCCTGCGCATGGCGTGTGGCAGCCTCCACATTCCCTGACGTTTCACGAGCCACAGTGAGAACGATTGGATAAAGATCTTGGCGCTTTCGTGCGCTTGGATAGAGCTTGGCTTTAAACCCCGAGGCGCGTTGCTCGAATCTTTGGGTGAGGAATCCGTACTGCCGCAGGTTGTCAGACCGGACATTCTTCGCGACAAGGGAACTTTACACTCAACCTGATAAGACAGAGACTGCAGAATATTGCCGATATGCGATTTTGTATGATCTCTTGAGCTCTTTAACTCCGATAACAAAGGGAGAAACTCTTCGAATCCTTGCGTCCAGTCTGAAACGCCGAGGACTCGATTCGGTTTCGAAATGATAAACAAGGCATCCGAGATACTGACCAGGATCGGGGTTAGCCTCGCATTAGAACGTGTATTATGGCGATATTGCTGGCTTACTGCCTCTCAGTATCAAGGTCTATCGTCAGTTCTCCGAGTCGCTTCATCCCATCCACCAGTTCCTTCGTTCTGGGTAAAGGAGTCGGCCTCCCCGCTCTCGCAGGGTTAGGAGGGGGTAACCGCCCCAGGCTCTGTTGAGTTCCCAGCCATTGTGCATATTCCATACTTGCTTTGAAACGATAAATGCAGCTCGAGCCGCCGACTACCATACACCAAAGGTCGGCTGTGTGGTTGGCGATACCTTCTACGAGAACTTTCAGGCCCACGAGACAGTCCCCAGCGGCCTTGGCGAAATACGATGCTGCTGCGACTCCTTCGGCAACGTCAGATGTAAGCTGTTCGACTGCCGGCTTGTATTGTACCGCAACGAGCGTGATAGCAATCAGAAGAAGAATGGTGCATGTCGTGAATCTTGGTGAGGCCTCCAGATGAACTGCGGCGATCCACGGCGCGTTGCTGGGAGGTTCCTGGCCGGCTTGCTCATATACAGGAGACGGGTGCACATCGTCCTGAGGTGCAGCGGAGACAGGAACCAGAGCTCTGGGAAAGTAGTCGAGGTCATTTTTGAAGCTGCGGAAGCCGTCAAAGCGGTCGTCGACGTCGGGATATTTCCAGGTCGACATATGTAAGGGTTCGAGGGGGTGATTCCAGTCGCAAATGTACGACCGAGGGGCTCAACGAGAATATAAGAGGGCTTTGCGCGCATCCCGAAAACACCGGGAGGCGCCCAATCGATCTCAGAGTCATTTGGATGCCAGGGTCGCGTTGCCAAACCTTAGTTGTTCTCCCTACTCGGGAATCAAGTTGAGGTCGGTTATCAATATCTCATATAGTATAGAAGGAAGCGATGCCACTTGATACTGGACGGAGGGCCCCCCTTGGCAAGGAACAACAATGCCGAAGCGCCAACGGAT
>WSUI01000211.1:18736-30422 GCA_019633595.1 Tulasnella sp. UAMH 9824 | reverse complement strand
TCATCCTCAGTAGTTCGCCGAGGCTTAGTTTGGACCGTCTAGGCTCAGGCAAGGCGGGGCACACCTAGGGAGAACGACAAGAATCGTGAATGCGCTAGTTCCTTTGGACTGGCAGCGGGTGTGCGCTTCTTTGGAGACGCAAAAGCTATGCAACATAGAGCTCCGCAGCTCGTAGGGTGGTAGTGCATAGCTAGGTGGTATTCATGACAATGCGGGGACCTCCGAAGAACCCCGTGACACTGCTTCATCACATGACGTAAAGCCCCTAAGAGCAGAACCATCGAAGCAGATGCAGACAAAGACGCAAACCACTGTAGATCGAAATCAGTACAGACAGAACTTCAACAGAGATGGTTTAATTAGGAGGTATTCCCAACAATCTAACTCATGCGTCTAACTGGCTGGGCGTGGCGGAGGCCTGCATGACCAACAGACCAGCCGATACACGTGAGACCATGAAAGCGGTGGCGACATCCCCTAAGGTATTCCTCATTTCGTTCCCCAAGCCACCATGCTTACGTCCTTGCTCCTCGTTCAAGAGAATCTTCATCTCATCGTGATGAGATTCTGCCGCCAGACGTTTGCCACGGCCCACCACCATGATCAACCGCTTCTCGGCCGCTACCTCGGTTGCTTTGTCCACCAGGGAGTGGAGTGGCCTTGGAGACGACAAAGAAGTGAATGTAACGCGGGTAAGCGCATCTTGAACTTGTGGCGTATGTTGAGGTGCTATGGCGTTGGGGTCTTCTTGAGGCGCGTATTTGAACCAACAAATGTTGTCGGCAGTGTCCGAGGCTAGTCGGGTCTGAGTCGTAACATTGGGATAAATGGTGTCGGCCATTCGAGGAATCTGACATGACGACTGGAGTTAGCCTCGTAGCTTGAGTCACAAAAAGACGGAAAGCCTTACCGAATGGAGAGTGTCCGTGATTACACCGTGATCTCCAGCCGTTCCGGCGAGGTGAGCCTGCTCGGGTAATTCGATCTTGCCCTTGCCTTCACCTTCCGATTCGCTCAATAGTGCTTCTTTCGTCACCCGAATAATCGTAGCTGTAACCTCTGGCCTCTCGCACAGCTGTACCACAAACTCGAGAGCCAATCGATCATCCGGTCCACCGAAGAAGGGCACCAGCAAATGGGCCTTTGAACCGAGGATGTGGCCTGGCTGCTGAACCGCTTGATTATCGACGAACAATCCGACGTCGGCGGGGGCAGACGCGTACAGCCGACGAATGAAGTGCGAATGAGCGACCGAACTGATTTTCTCGTGCCTTGTCAAGGCGGTAGATTGAGCTCCACCGGTTGCACCGTGACTGCTTGGTCCAGCGAACAAACCAGCAAGAGGGTTGCTGGTGTGCGTCACTTGAGGGACTGCGCCATGGCTATCTCCGCTGGCCATCGTCGGTTGAACAGTAAGAGCGACGCCGCCATGTTGTCCGCCCGCAAGGCCTCTCAAAGGCGAGTTCCAGCTGAGTAGAATCAACTGTGCCGAACTCTCCTCTGCAACGATACCGATTCGCTCGTGGTAAGTGTCGTAGGTCGATACCGAGAGGCGGTTATAGACGTCCAGGTCGTTGAGGCCGGCAAACATATGGAAAACGTTGAGGAGAGGGTCACGGACCATAAGCTCTTCTGGGACCGAGGAACGCATCAAGTCGGATGTACGATCCGTCAACTCTACGAGACGAAGAGCAGTGACGGTGGTCTTGGTGTCAGGCTGAGGTTCTTGGGACCGCCGGGGAGATGGTGGGTGAGAGGAATGCCCGGTAGCGGATGCTTTGGTCGGTGCGGGAATTGGGTTCGCAGGTCGCAGGAGTTGGGTGATGGCCATCGCGCTCGGCATATGCCCCATCCTATCCAAAACAACCAAGAATCGCTCTTTCTTCTCCGAGGATAGACGCATGGCCCCCTTCTCTCCGGCCGCTCCAGAGAGACTGGAAAAGTTACCTCCGGTGGGAACGGCACGTGTGCGGAGATGGGGTGGGTAGAGCCAGACAGCAACAGGCGTGCTAATCAAGGAGCTCTGGTCAGAGTGGAAGTTTCCACGACCATCTGTACACCCACGTACCATGCAAAGGTGAGGACAACGGCTTCTAGAACAAACATACTGAACACTCGGGTATCTAAGATACCGGCCTGTAGACCGACGTTGAGCACAATGAGTTCGATGAGACCTAGAGGAGGCAGATAGCGGGATCGAGTCAATCTGCAATGTTTGGCCTGCAAAGAACAATGTCACCTTTGCAGGACATAAGAGTTCCAATTGTGAATGACTCCCTCCAACCGAACCCAGCGAACCGGGCGGCGACGCTTCCGCCTGCGGATCATGAGTCAGTGCGACCTCTTCATGCGTCAAAACGTTGACACCTACCAAAGAACTTTCCGACGTATGCAACAACTAAGATCATGATTGTGTATCCCCAAATCAATCCGGTGTTGAGGAGCCCAAGGTTGGTACTAAGTCCAGAGATTGTGAAGTACTGCCAAGGTCCAATGAGGTCAGAACCCAGACGCTATGATCTGGATGTCATACGTACCAATGGCAAGAAGATGATTGCAACCGTATCCTCCAGCTTTTCTGTGATGGTGATGTTTAGGTTGTTTTCACGAGGCTAGAAAGATAAAACCGTCGCTCAGG
The DNA here is from genome assembly GCA_019633595.1 of Tulasnella sp. UAMH 9824. Classification (NCBI taxonomy): domain Eukaryota; kingdom Fungi; phylum Basidiomycota; class Agaricomycetes; order Cantharellales; family Tulasnellaceae; genus Tulasnella; species Tulasnella sp. UAMH 9824. The sequence continues at coordinate 27,784 of WSUI01000211.1, read as the reverse complement.
TTCAGCAAATCGGGTGACGAGGAAAGACTGTACGAACAATAACAAGCCCCGCGAGGAACCCGCCGAAAATGGCATTTACACCTGAAGGGTGTAGGATGAACGGGTCGTCAATTCACACCGATAATGAATCCCTCAGTCAACGCCCACCTATCGCGTCTGTCATGAAAGCGCTTCCAAAGACGAGCAGGATCGTGCCAGTCATAAAAAGCGGGGTTGGGCCCTTCTCAGTGGATCCTGTCCAACGAGCGAACCAGTTGAAGAACCATCGACATGGGTAGAGAACGAAGAGAACCCATCCAAACTAGCGCAGACACATAGAGTCTGAGTCTTGGGCGTAGCATCAGAGAGAAATGGTGCGATACGTACAGAGACGAGGAGAATATACAACGCGGTTAAACCGGAGCTGGCGTTGACGAGAGCGACTGTGAGAGCGAGGAGAATCCATCCGACCTGGTTACCGCATCGGTCAGCCTCAGGAATTCTAACGTGAAAAAGCTGGACGCACGATGTCATTTCCAACACCAGCACTTAGAACGATAACGCCAATAACGTCGTCGAGGAGTTTCAGTTCGGTAAGGATGCGGCAAAGGACGGGAAAAGCGGTGATTGAGAAGGCCTGTAAAAATGGCAGCGAGTCAAAAGCAGCTCGCCAAGAACAACTGCTTCGCATCCAACGAGAAGGGGAAAAAGACTCACTACTCCAACGAACAGCAAAAAGTGCGAAAAGTCGGTTGACTGGTCTACGAATTGTTTGTAAACTGGGACAGCGACTGCTGCTCCTAGGCCGAACGGGATTGTGATGCCTCCCGCTGAGATAATTACTGTTGAGAGAGCAAGCCCGGGCGGATGCAGTGAGTGGATCTGTTCAGCAAAAACACGAAAAGCCGGCGCACATGAGTTTCTCGCATTGCGTTTGATGACCTCGGTATCGATTTCTAAGCCAACGAGGAAGAGGAAGAGGACCAACCCTGAGAAGAGCGCAGTGAAATGAGCGCGGTTCATGAGTTGGCCGAGCGAAGGGATGAAAATAACTCACCAATCTCAGCAGTCAAGGAGAGATAAGGTCTTGAAACGGGCGGGAAGATGTGTTCCGTAAAACCGGGGATGCGGCCGAAGAGAGTGGGGCCAAGGACTATGCCGCCGATCACCTCAGCGATGACCTTGGGCTGGCGAAGCTTCGCAAGACCGAGGGCTAGGAGTTGAGTGGTGATGATGATAATGCCTGGAGGGGAGGGTCAACAGGTCAAAATGTGCCCGTGCATTTTGAGAGGACAGGGAAGACGAACCAAGTTGGATCGCCCAAAGACGGATGGGAGCACTGGTTCTAAATTCACTGCATAACGAAAAGAAAGGGGATTGGTGAGAATTCGAGCGTCGGGGGGGGATAGGGGATGTCGTACGTTGGATCATCGCCGTCGAGTAAGCCACCTTGCTGCTCTGCTGCTCGCTTGACGAGAGCTTTTCCGAGCTCCAGGATGGGACCGGAGAATGATCCGGTTGTCGACATGGTCGTGAAGCTGTCTTGTGTTCGTAACGGTCGTGAAAAGAGGATGGGAAAGGGGGGGATGGGAAGGAGGGAGGGAGAGCACCCGAAGAGCTGAGAAGGTGGCTTGTTGGGGACGTGGGGGGGTTATATAAGGTGATGTGAGGGAGAGGGCGCTCCAACCCCTCGGGTGACCTGGGGTCGATTACTGTAAAAGGGCAAACAAGTGACATGAGGCGAATAGAAGAACTTCCTTTGACAATTTTTTGTTCACGCTCTGTACCCACTCTAACTGTATACGCTAGCCGATACATCCGACGCCGGAAGAACAGCGGGGGCAAACCCAGCCAGCGCCCTCGACACAACAAGTCCGTAGCGAAAGTGGATCTACACAACGGCAAAGGCCTTGGCCTGTCCGTGCTTCTGCGAGGCACCCGAGACGTCAGCGATTGCCACCGCCGGTCCGAACGTGCCAAGATCTTATCAGCGATGGGGGGTATCGAGAGCTGCCGGGCCAAGCGTCCCACGGCCGGGAATCCTACTTGGCGCGGGCTATCAGTTGGCTACGCGGGGGCAACTTTGAGCCCGGGCGCTCCCACCCATCACGTTGCCACTTGGACTGGTACGCGCGCATCTTGGCTCTGCATGAGTGAACACCCCTAGCCCATGGACGACGCATTAAACACCCAGTCGATCTCACTACATATCAATGGCCACGTTTACTAGCATGCAGCCAGCCGTCTCCACAGCCGGATGCGGCCTCCGCTGTGAATCCAACCCCCTAAGCTCTGCCCCACCACCACGCTCCGCAGACGCTGTTTCCACGAAGCGCTCGACTCCGCACGTGCCGGGGATCCACCCTCATGCCGTAAAATATCTCCTAAGGGGTCAAACTGGGAGCTTCGTGTCAGATGAAGAGCTCAAACCAACGACAAGGGAGGATAAGGGTCAGTCTAATGGCTGGAATTTGAGACATCCGCGGTCCTCAAGACCTCAGGCTCATTAAATCAGGATATCGTGCAGCATCATCGGACGTGAAACTGAATGGAGACAAAGCTCACCTTGTTCGACTTCGTTCATCGTGTACAATCGGGGTTGGAAGAAATCAATGTCGCAAAAAGAGTCCCGTTTCGATTCATTCTCTTCCTGCAATTCATCGCAGACACCAGTCCTGTAAAGGATATCCGCCTTGTTAGGATATACAAGCACGACCCAACGGAAGTTGGAACAGGTTAGATGCTGTTTACGTATACGATTATGCTGTGGAAAGCCGACATTCTAATCAGTAAGAGCGAACACAATCTTCGTTGCAAACGAGAGAGGGAGGGTATATCAGTATTTATGTAATGTTTCATAGGCCCTTTATACCTCGGATTAAAAAACCTGACAATATTTATTGCCATCCGGAAAAAGAGGTCGAGAAGCTAAAAAGGACAGCACAGACTCACCTGCCTAACTAAAACCTCAACCGGATACTCTTCATCGATCGAAGGACAAGAGGTAGCTTCGAGTCAGATGAAAGGCTCAAGCCAACAGGCAATGGAGTCAGTCTAATGGCTGGAATTTGAGACATCCGTGGTCCTCAAGACCTCAGGTTCATTAACTCAGGATTAATAGAAACATCACGGGATGCGATTCTAATGATAATAAGCTCACCTTGATCGACTGCATTTGTGAGGTAGTTGGACACCTTGCAAGAGGGCTCCGTAAACCGGGTCTAACGACTTAAAGGGGTGACGGTTCTGGTCGTTCCGTTTGGGAATAGGCCACAAGCTGTAGTCTTGCGGGGAATGCCTGCTTGGCCAAGATACATATGTATTGTATGGCTAAATGAAAGTTGGAACATGTTGGATGTATTCACACGGATATATAGACTGCGATAAACGGCGTCTTGTGTCAGTAACGGTGAGAGCACCTTTCAAGAAGAAGGAGAAAGGAGAAATATCAGATGTAAAAAGGCGTTTGTTAGATGCTTCATAGGCCCCGTAGACCTCTGTTCATGAGGGACAATGTTGACATCCGGAGAATGGGAGTCGGCCGATAGAGAGGATGTCACAGACTCACCTATCTAACTAAAATCTCGATCGCACACCCTTCATGATCGAAGGAGCAGGAGGGACGAAACAAAAACAAGTTTGAAGGATGTCGCAGCTAGAAAATGGCACGTCCTCCCGCTTGAACACTTGACAGGAAGACGCTTCCTATGTTAGACATGCATTCCGTTCTCCGGTTATAGCCGTGGCGCCAATTCGACCGTAGAGAAATCGAACTAGCGTGGCATAATGGCCACCGTTAGCTTTTTTGATCTAAGGAAGAAAAGAGTGAAATTTGATGCGAGTTAGGGGTTTATTAGCAAGCCGGAGGTGGTCCGTGCGTATCTCCGCGGAGTAACTTTTCCGACTGGGTCCGAGTCCAACCAACCCACCTTGCAAGACCTTGCACCTTCGGAACCAGGCTCGGCTGGGTTCATAGAAATATGACGGGTTAGAAGCAATTTCTAATACTAGAGCCTGGAGTTTGGGATTGCAAGCGACAGATGCCCCGAGTGAAGTGCTCATCACGGCCGCACGTCCCGGAGAGTCCTCGTCTTTCTGATCTTGCGGCCTCGCCGCCTAACTCACGGGCCCGGAAGCAGGCCGTCCAACTTGCCTTCACGCTCCAATTCTCTATGGAACGACTTCCCCTTGGCTTCGTAGAAGAAGACCGGTGATCCATCTCTACACATGGCGACGCCCGCATAGCCAAGTGCGCCATTCGAGGACCGCACGTTCAAAACCCGTCCACCAAGCGATATCGCGGCTTCCACGTCCGAGCACCCCGGTCTCGTCTTGGCATCCTCGGAGGGTTTCATTCTTAAATCTACATCGACCCGCACATGAAACGCACTCTTCCAATCATGGTCCCTCGCTCCGGCTATCGTCCCAACATGACCGTCATCCAATATGCGCTCCTGGCCTCGCTCCTACCTCTTGCGCTCGCCTCTGTTACCCCGTCGACTTTGTCATGGTCGGATAGCCACCTCGTATCTCGACATTACTCTTCGACGCACTCTAAACGCTTTGTCAACGATGCGGGCAACTACAACATAACGATATTCCACCTCAACGACGTACATGCTCACCTCGACCAGTTCACCGGTTCCGGAGCAGATTGTCATCCAGAAGACGGGAAGCCATGCTATGGAGGATATGCTAGGGTCAAGACGAAGTTGGATGAGTTGCGAGGGATTTACAAGGACTCGTTGTTCATCAATGCCGGAGATGAGTTTCAGGTAAGCAGAGCCCTCTTCAACACCATCTCTTGAGCACTAAGACCGTATGATGAATCGACACAGGGCACCCTATTTTACACCTACCTGGGACCGTCGGTCATCGCACAAACCATCAACCAACTCGGATTCGACGCCATAACGTTGGGAAATCACGAGTTTGACGGTGGCAACGAACCCCTAGTCAAATGGATCAAAGAGCTCAACTTCCCCATGATATGTGCGAACGTCAACACAACAGACAAGAGCTTAGAAGAGGCATTGGTTCCATACAAGGTTTTCCCAGAACACCAGCTCGCGATAGTAGCCGTGACGACAGCTGAAATACCCGGAATATCCAAACCAGATGAAGGTACGTTCGCCGTGAGCTCAGACGGTATTCAGGAAAGGCGAGAGAAGCTGACTGCGAGCTAGGAACGACATTCTTGGATCCAACCGAGACGGTGCAAAAGACGGTCAACTACGTGCTTGAGCACGAAGGCGTGAAAAGAATTGTGGTTATGACCCACATCGGGTAGGCTATGACGATCCATCTATGGTAAGGTTATGTATTGGCTGACTGGAAGGATCTTAGATACGATGAGGATATCAAACTAGCAAAGAGCACTCGGAACGTGCATTTGGTTGTCGGAGGTCATTCACATTCCCTACTTGGAAACTTCACCGGAGCCGTTGGACCTTACCCAACGATCGTGGAGAACCTGGACGGAGAAGAAGGTCTGTTGCGAATACTTCCAATGCGCGATATTGTTTAATCTGTGCCTCGTACTTCAGTCTTCGTGGTCACTGCCAGCAAATGGGGGCAGTACCTTGGCAAGATCGACGTCGCCTATGATAGCCAAGGCAAGATTGTCGCGTACACAGGCTCCCCTATCCTCATGGACGCTACCATCCCATTCTCCGAGCCTCTGCAATCACAGGTCTTGGAGTGGCGACAGCAGTTCGATGCTATCGGTTCAGTTGTGGTCGGCGAGGCTTCGACGCTCCTGGATCAAACTACTTGTCAACAGCAAGAGTGCAATCTGGGAGATGCGATTACTGACGCAATGGTGGAATACCGGCTTGCAAATGGTGGACAGCCTGACGGAGCGATCATAAACGCTGGCGGGATTCGAACAAGTATCGACGCCGGCCAAATTACAAAAGGGGCTATCTTGCAATGCTTCCCATTTATGAATGCTGTGGTCGACTTGAAGCTCACCGGGAAGCAGTTGTGGGATATCTTCGATGGTCGAGAACCTTACCGTCTTCGAACGATCCTAAAACTGATTAAACTTGGTGGTCATGTAGGCATCGTATCACAGAGGAACTCTGCTGGAGAAACGGTCACCTCTTTCGTTCAGGTCTCGAAAGGAATTCAGTTCACATACGATCCTTCGAAGCCTCAAGGTGCTCGCTTGGTTTCGCTCAACATCGGACAGGCAGAACCTGTTCCCGCGATTGATCTGACGAAGGAATATATCGTTGCAACGGTAGATTACATTGCTACTGGAGGCAAGTATTGCCTATCGTTGACGTTTTTGGGGGTGGCGAACTAATGTTGTTCTGTGTAGGGGATTTCTTCATCCCCAAGTCCGAACAACAACCGATCATTTCGCTGGACACACTTGACGTGGTTTTCAGCAACTACGTCTCGGCGCATTCTCCTGTAAATGCTGGACTGTCCGGGAGGATCAGTCAGGTGCTAGCTAGTCGGAGGCGGTGGTCAAAGGACTGGTAGTTGTTGAGGACGAACGTTGTTATACCTTGTTTATGTCATGTCCCCAGCGAAAATTCTCGAGTGCATCGACCATCCCCAACTGGACTGACGTTCGTCTTACCCACCACCCACCATCACCCATCAACCATGTCTGCCGCCGTCCTCACTCCAGACGCTACTCCTCCAGAAAAGAGGCCATTGAAGCAGACGGACGAATACGTTCGACTGCTACAGCACGCGCTTACGCGATTGCAGGCCACCCCGCCTCGCCTTATCCTCTCTCCGGCCACCCAACCTCGTAGAGGCGCAGTTGCCATTATCATCCACATCATCCCACCGGCTGGCTACGCTCTACCACCCCAGGATCAATACGAGTGCCCAACGACTCTGCAAGACTTATTCGACCAGGATTGGGTCAATCAGCCAGGGTGTGTTGCCGAGGTGGTCTACATCCGAAGGGAAACGAATCCGGATGCAAGTTCGTATAACCCAAGCTCGGCCAGTGTTAGCGGGAAACATGTCGCATTCCCCGGTGGAAGGAGGGAGGTGGACGATGAGAGCGAGAGGTACACCGGTGAGTCGCCACTGTCGCCAGCTTTTCGCCAAGCCGAGCGGAACTCGCCTCTTTTGGCGAATATTCCCTTCAGATTTGGATGGAACCCGACGCCGATATCGCAATTTTTACTCCCCTATTTCACTGCGCGATCTCGCGGCGAGTTCGGCGGCCTCCGCAGCTGGGGCCCACCGGGACACGTCCGCGTCGAATGCGGCGCGCTGTCTCGCCCGACGGGTGGTGGCGGAGTAGACTCCCTAGACCCTCCATGTTTCCCCAGCATGCATTCCTCTGCGTTGTGCGTCCAGACTTTCTTAGCTGACCATGATTCTGAACATTAGCCATGCGAACGACGTGGGAGGAACTCGGCATCGACCTTGCCGACAAGGAATGGCTCGCTGTTGGACAGATGGACGACCGCGAAATTACGACCTCGCTCGGGAAACGATTGCTCATGGTGAGCATCATTCAATCCTACGCGTATTGGCCAGCTCCATTACTAACCTCTATTTACTTCTATCCAAGATCATCTCACCCTTCGTCTTCATCCGCACTTCACCATATCCATTCCACCCGACGCCCCCGGATGTCATCGACGACCCAAGGGCTCCACCACCCATACCCCCAACTATTTACTCCGTCCCATTGTCTTACCTGTTATCCCCGGCGGCCACCTGGTCTAATGTAACCATCGACATCTCATCTCGACTCGGTCCTGGTCGATTCCTCGGGGGCAAGAAGCCAGTTCCCAAGCGACGGCGGACCGCCAGCGATATTAATGCAAGGGAGAAGGGCACAGCTTCGCCACCCCCGCCCGAAGGAAGCGCAGAGGAAGCAGCAGTGATCACCTCCAGCGGCGTGAGCTTCTGGTTGTGGGCTCTTCGATTATCCATTGGCTTCTGTTTCCGGACCTTAGTTGGGGACATGAGGTTCGCAGCTCTCATACTGCAAGGTCGTATGATCCCATACGCTGTAGGGACATCAGAGGCTCGAATGCATGACGCCGACCAAGGAGACCTGAAGCTCTGGGGTTTGACGTTGGGCATGACGCTGGACCTACTCTCTGGAATGCAACCTCACCTGTACCAGGCACCAAACGCCTCGGCTGGAGCCCAAACCCCGAAACCTTTCAACGCTAAAGGCAACAAGGAAGCAATGCACGCTTCAGAATCGGAGCTGCGATCGAGATCTGGTCTCAGTAGGCGCAGCTTGGAGTCGGGGTGGGCACCTTCATCCAACGACAACGATCCTCTCCCATCTCCTCCGCCAACAAAGGAGTTGATGCGTCAATTAGGAGAACTCAGAGATCTAGAAGGAGCAAATATCTGGACACCGAGCATGACCTGCGTCTTCCCAAGGTTCTCTATCCCGGACGTTAACTTCTGGATCTGGTATGTGGAATAGCGGTGGAGGTTTTACCGCGTGGTCTGATCTCCGCTTCCTTCAGGGTATTTGGTAAGCGGTACCGCCGAGTGGTTAGGGGATGGGAATATAGCATCCGAGAGGGTGGTGCAGCGGACCAGAGGTTAGCGTTTTAAACCTCATCTGGTTTGGTGGAAGCAGCACTGATCCCGACTATTCCCGTTCAGAGTCAACTGGTCCGGCCAAGCACTTGCGGCTTTCTACGATGCAGTTCGAAAAGCGCTTCTCCTTGTAATCATTGCGCGGATAGTTGGAATTCTGTTAGCAATTGGGTTTTCAGGCTGGTGGTTGTGGCGGAGGTAGTAGCTGTGGTTGATTTTGGATTAGGACTTGAGATATGCTTCTTGACTCTCGATGAGGACACCCTGGAACCTTCCCCTCTTTTTATCGTTGTATTCTTGTCGCCATCATTTGTTGTACGATGGTATATATTGCTTTGAGAGCGAAAGTTGTCGTGCCCCCTCCCGGCTCGCTACTTGCAGCTGAAGTTCTCAATGGGGGGACCTGAGGCGTAGCCCAAGAAGCTGGCTCTCTGTCGAATGAGACAACCATAATAATTCAACATGCTGCCGCGGTAGATCGTTGAGCCCACCAATGCATCTACGGGTAAACGGCGGATCGGG
>WSUI01000211.1:0-16070 GCA_019633595.1 Tulasnella sp. UAMH 9824 | reverse complement strand
GTGCTCAGGTGACTATTTGAGAAATAGGAAGGCGTTTATTCGCTGGGTCCAGCCGGGAACTCTCGATTGGTGGATTTCATATAGAAATGGAGTGTTGTGACTTATTGGATTGATGTTTCAACAGATCTATCAGATATGGAATTGTGTCATCTGTGCGGTTGTGAGGGACTTCCGATCCATGGGTTCCGAGGTCTGGCTGACATCTGCCCCAGGGCCCAGGATAGGGATCGGCGAGATTCAGGTCTTAGTTTGTAGGCGGGATATGCGCTATCACGTGGAGTAGAACATTGAAACAAAAACTCGAGAATATCTGAAAGACCGAATCGGAGTGGCACTCAGCTCGGGGAGGAGATCGGCCTCAGAGTGGCTTAGTCAGACAAGGAACTCGCCAGACCAGGGGCCAGAGGATCAGGCAAGGGCCGAAAAAGAGCAAAATCAACGGTTGTCCCTGGTTTTTCGTGCCGTCCGATCGACGCGGAATATTCGGGCGAGCAATGAGGTCCAATTGGAAAAACTCCGTCCCTGTTTCGGATAATGGCAAGCGGCGTGGTTGAATACCCTATCTGGCGCATCAGGCTCCATGAACAGCATAATCCTTGTGTCGGGGGCGGTAGGAGAGGCTTCAGCGATGGCAGACAGTGGATCATAGCTGGGGTGCAGGGCGGATAGGAAGGACAGAAGCGGTGGCGAAGTGGGACGATCCGGTCGTTCCATCACGGGACAGCAGAAAATTGTTGCTATCGTATCAACCGACTGATCCGGGTACGAGAGGGAAGATGGAAGAAGAGCGGCTGGGAAACGAGAGGAAGAACTGAGGAGTCTCTCGCAGCCAAAGCCCGCAACTGTATCTAACACCACCCACTACACAAGACCGCTGCATTCCTCCTAAAGGGCACTCCAGTTCGATCGTCTTTGCTGGTCAAACCGTCGTGGAGGTGAGTCACGGGTTGTCGACGATGCAGGGTAACCGTGGAAGGGCGATGTTCCAAATTGCGCGTGGTTGGTGTCGGACCTCGAACGCCGTATCCCCCCTTGGTCGCTCTCCCGCGCTGTCTGGCCAACGTCTTCCCTCACCACCCACAGACGGCGTTTGCTCTTCCTCCCTCACACTCCTTGTCTCATACCTTGTCACTCTTTCTCTCACTGTCGAGCTATCCTTGCTCACTGTCCTTCCTTTGTTCAAAGTTGATCAAAGCCCCGTCTGTCAAAGCACCCACCCAGCACGCCCACCCCAACTCTCCTTCCCGACCACTTGTCCCCTCTATCGCGAATAAACATGCCTTATCCTCTGGCTATGGAGCGCCGTCTTCGGAAGAGAGCACCGCAGGCCGATGGTCAGTCGAATGGAATGTCATTAAAATTCGAGTCTTGACTAATGAGCGTTCCACCATTTTTCTCCTCCCACTTTCAGGCGGCAACAACAACGATCCTGGTGATAGCCCGTACGCAGAGCTTTGATATCGAATGGCTCACCTAGCCAGTGTGGCTAACCTCAATCCTTTCATTTTCCAGCGATGGTCCCAATGGCGGCTCGACAACCTCCGCCGCCGGCACGACCACAAGGACGACTACCACCGCGAGGCCTACCACCACGACCACTACTCCGGCCCCTACGAGGACAACAACTACCTCCCACTCGTCGAGTACAGTTCCTCCAACTACCACGACGAGATCCACCACCACCACCACCACCCGGGCGTCGACTACTACTACTACAACCCCGGCTCAGAGTACTTCGACAACTCAGTCCACGGCCCAGACTTCGTCCACCCTGCCAATTAACAACAATATCCCAACGACGATGTCCAACGCTCTTTCGACCGGTGTTCCCACCATGTATGTCTTGATTTCCGGCGTTTTTCCTCCGCGTACCTGGAACGGCTTTTTGACCCTGCTCTTCGTTTTCCCATCATCAGTACCAACTACCTTCCTACCACCCAGTCCTTGAGCTACACGCCCACTCTTAGCACCGGCTCGAATGGTCAAATTTACACCGTCACCAACCTCGTGTCTGGCTCCTATCAAACTAACGAAGCCTCGGCTGGGGGATCCAGCTCGTTCTTCCAGAACAAAGGCGCCGTCGCAGCGACCTTCATCGTCGCAGGATTGGCGGGAACAGCTTTATTGCTCGTTGGTATAATGACTTGCATTCGACGCCGAAGGCTTCAGCAATTCGAAAAGGAAGTCGCGATGACAACTGCCGCCGCCGCTCGCACAACTCGAAAGCCCTCGTTTGATGACGATGACGATGCAGGCTACCCTCAAATGAGCCAGAACAGGCCTGGAGGTTATCCATTCGCTTCCTCCGCTGCCACCTCTAGGGGAGGTGGAGTCGCTGCCGCCGCTGGTATTCCGGGACACGGACCAACTGCTGCAACTGCCAGTGGACGAACCGCGGCAAGACAGGCGGCTAACGCCAACGCCCCGGCTTCCAGCGATTACTACGCCAACACTCCTTACAACGCCAATGGGGGTTATCCACCGCAGCCCATGCCAGCATACTCCAGTTCGCATGGTCACGAAGCATACGACTATGATAGGAACTATGCTTACGATGGGTACGATCGATATGGCGCGCAGCAACAACAATACGGTCAAGCATATGGTCATCCAGAGGATCAAGATTATGACAACGCTTACGGAGGGTACGACGCGTATGGCCGTCACCAGGACTACGATAATTCGTATGCCGCCAATTCCAGCACCGCGTCTGCTGCCGTTCCTGCCATCAAAACCACGGCACCAGCTCCCGACCCATCCGCAACGGCGGGCGCGTCCAGTTCAGCGGCGGCCCAGGCCTACCCCGGTCGGAACTTGACTCCTGGCGACGCCACTGCGACCTATGCGCAAGCCAACCCTGCGAGGAAGAGCGTGCAAGATGATACCTCCATCCGGAGCTACTACTCGGACGAAGACCCGGTTCCAAACATCCCCAAGACTCAGTTGAAGGTACAGTACATGGGCACCGCTGGTCCCAAAGCCGTTTAACTGATAGACTCCATTCAGGTTGCCAATGAGTAAACGCATTGCGCCGGTCGACGCATCCGCTCCTACGTTATACGCCCCTCTCCACTCAAGAGTCGTGACGGTTTCCCGCTGGCCGAACCTCTCTTGGCGATCCCCTTCTCTCGTGGCGGAGAATACCAACTCTCAATTCACTCCTTGATCCACTCTCATCTCAGTCCCCCATCGTTACCTGTTCTTTGTATACCACCTGTTTCCCCTTCTCATTCCTTCGCTCTGCGCCAGCGCAGTGATTAGCCATTGCTGAGGAGTTGTTTCTTCCAGCAAAGTTGCTATCTTGGTCTTGCACATATTAAGGGCACACCTCGATTGGCCTGAGGTGTTAATCACCCGTCTTCTTCACGATTCCTGTGTCTGTTTTCTCGAACATCGCTAGGATTCGGTATTCCTTTTTACTACTTTTCCGATTGTAGTACGCACGCGACTCTGTTTTGGTTATTGTCTCCTGTGTACTAGTGTTTTCGAGCTGTTGTTGGTAATTTGATGGACAGTCACTCGTTTCGAACACCTGCTGGCCTTGGGAACCGTTTGATCAACTTTGCCCGGCCCTAATCACGCGACTACCACCAACCCATATCGACATCGCTCTGTCTAAAAAAACCTGCCACTTGTTGAATCGACTGTGTCCGATCGAATATCATGTCCCATCCAGTTTACCTGCCCTCTGCCACGATTCAGCCTGGAAATACCTCATACCGCGTGGAGACCCCGCCAGGTACTTGATGCACTCCTAACTATTATTACGCCCACAGACCTCACCGTGTAATACATCCCTACAACCTCAACCAGAACTAGACAATAATATAGAAGACGAGAGTTCAGACCTTGAACTTAACGATCGCGCTTATGCCCTCAAAATAGAGCAAGAAATCGGACTTGGACAACCAACAGAGGCTGAGATGCAAGCTAACCAAGCAACGCTCTACGACTGGGAGAAGATGAAAGGCGATGTCAGAGCGGAGCAAGGTGATTTGGTCCTGCCCGCATGTTTTACCTCAGAACCGAAGCCGAACTGACCTTGACCGGTGTTGACAGCGGCAAAAGTCACAGCACTCTCTTTCTTGCGCGATACAGTTCAAAAAATGTCTCGCGAAGACCGCTTTCGAGCAACAAATCTATATGCCCCGCCGGCTACAGTCTCTCAACCTACCATCAGCGCGTATCCTCTCACAGGCCCGAACGCCCCTCCGCCTCCATCACTGAATAAAGCTGGCCCGACAGGAGGCGGTACACGCGGAGTCAGTCATTCATATCAGTATGCCTTGCCTGCTGAAACACCAGTGGAAAGCGTGCCGAACGCTTCGGGCTGGTTGAACAGCGGAGAGATTGTGGACCGGTTGTTGGAGATGGCTATTGATACTGATAGAGCTAAGGCCGAAAGTGTCAGAGGAGGGGTTTTAGGCGGCGGGCTACTACTTCCTGCTGGTGAGACTGCAAGTAAGATTGCGGGCAGCGGTACCTACCCTCAATCGACTGCGACGTTCAGACCATAGCTAGTATTACAATGCATGCGAGGACACGGAACCTTGGCACCAAGGCATAAGAGTACATTACACAGAAGCTGATACATATTGGAGCATCGCGAGAGAGGAAGAGCTACTGTATTGCCCTACCGAAAGATATTCCCACTTCACTCGACCTCGCTCTTCCGTCGTTTCTTCTTTTCTGGCTCGTCGGATGATTTATCTTTCGATTTCTTTTTCTTTTCTTTCTTCGGAGACGCCTCCTAGTTATTGAACCAGATTTTAAGAGACGAATCGATGGTCTGGAGAAAGCGGAGTCCTACCTCGTCGGAACCACCTTCCTCGGTTGCAGCCAATGAAGCGCGCTTTGCCTTCTTTTCTTCCTTGAGTCGCTTCTTCTCCTCCTTTGCAGCCTTCTTTGCAGCCTTCTCGTCCACTTCGGGTTCGTCAACCTACACAAGGTCAACAGAGGGTCACCCCTACCCTCAGTCATCGAAATGCCGATCGACTAACCTCCATAGCTTCGCTCTTTCGTTTCTTCTTTTTCTCTTTCTTCTCTTTGGCTCCGTCTTCTTCCTTCTCCTTGGCTGCCGGGCGGGTAGAATCGGCCATATCGTGATCACCGTCGGTGTCAATTGCAATCTTTTCCATGACTTTCCTCATCGCGTCCGAATTCTTCGTTGGTGGCACTCCAGTCTAAGATTTCAGAGAACAGAAATTGGCGACTGATCATGGGTGACATGTCTATTGGCTCACCTCGAAGAAGTTCAGTCGTTCTTCAACTTGCTGCTTGAGCGCCTCACCAAACGCCGTTGTAGGAGCACGATCGGCTGAAGGGCATACCATCAGGAACACACGAGCGCAGTGCAAAAACGAGACATACTGCTATAAGCATCAATACGCGAGGCGATGGCACACTTGTTGGCGAGGAAACGAGATATGCGACCTTTGTGCTTGGGTCCGGCGCGAGCGATGAAGCCCGAATGGAACAATAGACCATACTACGCAAGGGTAATGGTCAGCATCCAAGCCCCAGCTGGTTCCCCAACCGGACCGCACCTTTGGCGTATTCCCCTTTGTCTTCAAAGCCCGGAAGAGAGCCTTTTCAGCACCAAGAATTTGAACTGTACTTGCTGGATACTTGCTGAGGTTGATAAGTGATCCCGCATGGCTGATGAGACGTGCCCCAATCCGCTCCCCGATGAGGGCTGTTAGGCTTGGAGCCACGACGTTCATTTTCTCTGCTAGATAATCTGTCAAGCTCTTTCGGTACTCCGCCAGCTCCACTACGCGCTGAGCAAAATTTAAAACGTTGATCGCGTCCAATTCGCTCATGTCGGTGCCCATGGAGGCACGGGCGGCGTCAATCACGTTTCTCGCTCGAGTTTCGTCGTCGTCCAGTATCTCCGCCAAATCGTGCAGTTTGTCCTCCGTCAAGGTCGATTTTGCGCCAATCAGTTTTGCAGCTTTTGCGAACTGATAGTTGTCGGGCACGAGTTTTGCCAGTTCCGGGAAATGCCAGCCGTACCACTCCCGGACGCGCATCGCAAAGGTATTGACGTCTTTGTCCAACTGGTCGAGGAGGGCGATAGCCTGAATGATCATGTTATCTGACCGGTTGACGTTGAATTTGACTTTGGCTCTGGAGTAAGAATGGCCGAGACCGAGCTGGGCTTTCTTGACATCGCCCTCTTGGAGGCCCTTGAGTAACTTCTCCGCGTGCAGACGGATGCCCCGAATCAGCTCGAGACTGCGTTCGCCATTATCGCAGGAGATACCGAGCTCAGAGGAGATAGCTGCGGCCAGGAAGCGGTCGGATACCCCAAGCACGACCTTGGACTTCTTGCTCGTAGTGGCCAGGTTGAGCTCGAGCAGGCCCTTGAGGGTGTCGTTTAGAACACCTGAGACCGAGATTGGTTAACAGCCTTAAGTAGAGTCAGAATGCTCAGCCTACCTTCCGATATGTCGTTGATATTTTGTAATGCATCAGCGGCGCTCTTGAAGGGGCTGAAGCTCTTGAGGGACACCATGCGAGAGAACTTGGATACATCCTGAATACTTTCTTGGACCTCTCTTGTCTTGGCTCCAATCTCCTCGGCCTGGACGACATCGAAGACAGCTAACCCGCTTGCGGACTCGAAAAGTATGTGAGTGGCCATGGTGTCGAGAGTGCAGCGGTCGGTGGTCCAGCCTTCAATTTTCCAATCCCAGGTCGGTAGTCCGTTATCTCCGCTTTCGGACTTCTTTTCAAAGACACCACAAGCCAGTCAATCCATCAACACCGTATACGCTGCCCGTCTTTACAAGAAATTAAGTTTCGTATCCTAGGTTGCAGTTAATCTCTCAAGCTCCTATGTAAAGAGGTGATCACCACAGAATAAGAAACACGATGATTTTCTGCCCCTCCTGCGCCAACATGTTGATCATCTCTGCGGAAACTGGAGCCAATAAATGGGCATGCCAGACGTGCCCGTACGAATTTCCCATCGAAAAACTCGTATGTGTCTCCTAGTCTACCAACGAACTCGATTTACAGCTCGTCGGCAGATGCTTTCCCGCACCCGCTTGAAACGCAAAGCCGTGGACGACGTCTTGGGGGGAGATGCGATGTGGGCTGACGCGGACAAAACTAAAGGTAGAGGGTCATAGTAGAGCTGTGCTTTAATGACTCAACTACTTCACCCATAGTTACCTGTCCAAAGTGCGAACATGATTGGGCTTATTTCATGCAACTGCAGATTCGTTCTGCAGATGAGCCTATGACAACTTGTGAGCACCTGTTATCTTTTCCTGAAGAGTTATTTTATTGAAAGAGCAGGTCTACTTTAGTTTATAAGTTAGTTCCACTTGGGCCGACGAGCTTCGCGTTCTGACAATCGAATCTTCTAGATGCACAAACAAGGCATGCGGCCACAACTGGAGAGTGGATTGATCTCGCCGTTGTTTAATCACTTCTCTGTTTGCTTGTCTTACTATTCTGTTGCCGAAAGAGATTATCATGAAGATATTCCACGGTCGCGGAGCCTCATCGATGCCGCGTTCCAAGCTAACTCTCTAGCTTCTGCCGCTTGCACGATCATGCCCAATTGGACGGTACCATTGATTGATCAAGAATGTTCGTATCTTAGGTATGCTCGCTCTCACACGCGCGCGCCCGGTCGTAGCTCGATTCTCCTTGACAGACCGGTTAGATGAATCCAAGGCACAAAGATCAGCTGGAGTTAATTTTCGGAGCTTATGATGCGGCGCAATTGTATCGCATATAAATAAATGAGGAATCCTGAGACTTCAAAACTCGATTAAGAAGAGTCTGGTCTCAGATATATTGGGCCTTACGCAATCTGTGGAAAGGCCCGAGTGGTGTTACCGGTAAGTAAGTGCCAGTGACTTCATGAGCTGTCGAGAAAAGAAATAAGTGCCATGTCCCAATGTAGATGACACGGCGAGTTTCTCTAGAAGGCGGTAGAAATGATGTTTATTTATTCTACAAGATCTATGAGAGCAAGAGAAGAGCTATCTTCGCCACATCTGACTAAAGAAATGCGTCCCGAGAACTCGTCAAAGCGGCACGAGGAGAAAAGGGTCGAGCTGAACCACCCTACGTCGAGAGGAACCGGATGTCGAGATCACGGAGTCGCTGCAGACTCGTAAGGAAGATATGAACCCCTCACATACTCGGAGACCCGACTCCCCTCCTAATTCCCAGAAATCATTGGTATGCTCGAACGAAATTCGCTGCACCACAGGCTTCTCGTTTTGAAGGTAAACCCGAAATGCGTACCCACTGCAACCAGTGAGATAACTCGAGACCAACAGTCTTTCGGAGTTGCGTTTCATTTTCCTCTTTGCATTCACCCCAAGCACTTTAAGATCTTTCGTAATCTCAATCGTTGGTTACTGATAAGGGCTTAGTCTTAGTGCTGAGGCATGGATTATACTCGATGAGGTTGGTTCGAATGCTCGATTATGCGCTCGACCACCCCGCTCGCCGCCAGGCCACGCTGGATGCGCCGATATCATCTCAAATCAGTAGCAAGGAGGCCAAAAAATAAACAAGAAAATATTACATAATATAGAAAGCGGACTGTATGATTTGTCATGGCAAAATGTGAAATATATCACGATTGACGGCAGTGGGTGTGTTGGTCCACAGTGCATGCCTTTCCTTCCTGAGTACCAACATACATTCCGCTGTAACAGAAGGCTAAAAGGCATCCCTAAATTTGCTTCTTGTTGGTCGGAAATCAAGGTACATAGCAGGGGGTGAGCCGGGTGACGAAGGTCGATTTTCCAGTTACCTTGCGTCACGACACTTTCTTTCGACTAGATCCCTCTTGACTCAAGACCAGGTTAATAAAGCTTAGTTTCGTTAAATAGAAGCATGTAATCTTTCTCCATCGCTAGGAATAACCCGTTTGATCCTCTAGGCGAGCCAACCTTGGACTGTCCTCGGAGCCAAAAGCACCATTCTAGCCGTCCGGTGTCCATCCCAGTCCCAGTCTTGGTCCCCCAACACCACTTAAGAAATTTGGTTGTTCATGGGTCACCACTTCCCCCTCTTAGTCTTACTGCATATTCAGTGGTTCTCCAACCCATTTCTCTTAGTAATGGCCATTTGGAGGGAGAGGCTCCCAACGACGATCATCGGCCGTCACGATCTTTCTGTTTCAGATGACGTTAACCTTCACCTTGTCATCGAACAACGTCGCAGCATGTTTGAGCTTCTCTCGTAGCTTTTCAAAGACCCTATGTGGAGAAAGAGAAAGCCTATCGCTTCACCTAAGTGCGAATGAAGAAACGCTGAATCTGGGCAACACACGTTCAGCGTCGCTCTACAAGAAGCCGAAACGTATAGAAGAACGCGATGTGCAGCACAGGAACAAGGCGGTCATCTGATTCTCATCGATATAACGGATCACGAGCAAGTTCTACCATTAAGCTTAAGAGGAGTAAAACCGGAGCCGCAGAACTCTAGCACCAGCACCAAGCCGATTAAGAGCCAAGTGATTAGATAAAGGATTCTGTTTTTAAGTTTGCGATCAGAAGCGTTACCTTGAACTCACACGAGACCCCTGCAATGCCTCATGTATGTGTTGATTGGCGATGGGAAAAGACTTAGGGGCTATCGCTCGGCTGAGATATCTTATCTGATAAGCATGTAAATTCTGATAGAGGACATCCACGCACCACGCCGATAATGTTATCAGAATATAGGTATCGGTGACCTATTCGAGGTGGGGAAAATTGAAAAGAAGCAAAGATGATGTATTCCGGGGCGTCGGTGTATTGGCCGGCAGAGAGATGTCACTGAATAGGAAGTGAGTGTGTAAAACCCATGACGCATGCAAGCCACTATAGCAAGAGTTTTCTAGACGATCTATCTTGCTGGCCTGTCGACTCGGTGTCTGTTTAGAAGGAAGTATCGTCCTTCGTGAGTGCAGGGAGCGTGGCGTCGGTGTAATATAATGCCAGAAACCTTCTTGACACAGGGTGCCAAGGTCCAACATGATATCATGCAAGCCCGCTCGCACTACCAGTATCAAGAACGACCACAGGTTAGTTGGTTTCGATGTCAGGTGACAGTGAGGCAATCATAATCTAAATCAGGCTCTCGGCAAGCGAGCTAGGTGTCTTTGACGGGCTTCCGCCTGTGAGGTGGCTTGAAAGCGGAACAGACGGGGCCCCAGTCGCGCAGAAAAAGATCTCGTTAACGATACATTACTATATACAGCAAAGCTGTGAGGGAGTATCAGGATCCTGGAGCGGCCAAAGACGGGCACGTCGACCGAAGAACCAACAGAGGGATAGAACGGAGGGGTGAACCGAAAAAAATATACGCAGATAAAGAAAACAGCAGCTCCAGATAATGTAAAAAAGTATAACGGCAGATTCCGAATCTTTTTCCCTTAACGAACAAGTCCAATAGTTTACTGGAACTCGCGGTCGATGGTAACCTTGACGCCGATTCCACCGGGATTTTTTCCTTTGACGCTGGCAGCGTCCCTGTCGTCCTCTCCGAGAGGGGCGGCCTTCTCACCCCTCCTTCGGTCGTTGAGCGAGTCGTGGTCCACAACATCGTCCTCTCCAAGGGCGTAGCCGCTCTTCCCATCTTCTTCCTCGTGCTCGGCGGCGGCCCACTCCCTCTGCGTCTTGGCGCGCATCTCCTCGATCGTGTAAGTCTGGCCTCCTCCTGGGTTGCTTCGGATGTTTTGAGAGAGCGAGTGGCGAGCGCCGGCTGGGACTGGGCCTTCGGAGGCGGTGGGTCCCTTGCGAGCACCAGACGAAACGGGGTTGGAGTGGGATGGCTGAGATGACGAGGACATGCCGCTGTAGGTTCCTCCGTTATTGAGCTGTCCGCGAATGCCGAGGATGACACGAAGGGTCATGGTGGTGGTAAGGACGGCGGTCATGCTACGACAGCACAAGCGTCAGTCAGCGTATATGAAAAAGAAAACATGCGGAATGGTCGCACCTGGTGATGATGGTTTTGATGGTGTCCTCGGGACCGTTGGGGGTGACGATGAGCCAGAAGAGTACGTTGATCATGTTGACGAGCCAAATAGCACCGTACAGGTTGAGACCGTCACGCAAGAAGAGCTTCCAGAGGTTCATTGGCTTGACGAGTTGACTCTTTCGCGACCGGGCAATGGCAAAGATGAGCTAGAAAGCGCCCTAGGTTCAGTACATGCGAATGCAAACCAAGAGCCAGGCTGCTTACCGTGGCGGTGTAGAAGATGGTGGGGGCTAACCAGTAAATGCCCACCCAGTTGTGCTTGGGACCAGCGATGCATCCTTGACCGACGTCGAGGGGCACTACTTGGTAGAAGGCACAGCAAATGGCTTGGACGACGACTTGGAGGAAGAGCAGGGGGCCCAGAGTGAACATGACGATCTTGGATTTGTCCCAGATGGCATACATTCGGACTGCGAGGGACACTAATGAATCGTGAAATTCGGATAGTTAGAAATGCGCATGACCGCGGTTTAATGTTAGGCGTGTATATCGGAGGGGAGAGGGTGCCGTGCAGCGCATACGTGTATATTCCTGACCCATTCGCAACGCTGGATACGGGGTAGAAGACTCGGCGAGCGATAGGGTGGGCGAGCGGGGATATGGGGTGAGGTGTGTTGTGGCAAGATGACCTACATGAAGCTATCGCCATTAGGAAGGCGGTAACGATGGGCTCGAACAGGTAGAAGTGTTGGCAACGCTGGACAACAGACCACAGGTAAACATCTGAAAGGCTGTCTGTTGATCGTCGAGACATACCTCCAATGACCAAGACGAGTCGAAAAAGGCGACTGCGACGATGGCAAATTCGACCGGCATGAGGTAGCGCAGGAATTGGTACGTGATCTTGAGCAAAGGCCATCCCTGGGTTTTGTAGAGTCTCCAGGTGCGCGGGGAGAGGACGAGAGTGTCCCAGGCGGCTACGGTGAGCGTGCAGACCATCAAGTACTGGAGAGAAGAGAGAGATGGGGGATGAGAATGCGGTACGGTCGTGGGTGGCTTGGCGCAAACTTACTTTGTGGGCAGAGAGCCTGGGAGGGAGAAGGAGCGACGGGGGCAGCAAGGAGGAAATGTCGAGGCCGTCCATGACGATGATGAGCTCGCTGTGGTGGACGGTGGATGGAGGGGGGAGGGGGGAACGAGGGACGTTGCAATTCGGACTGGTCGGGGAATGGGAATGAACCGGGGGTATATACGATTGGGTCAGGGGCGGGCGAGTTGAAACTCCGCTTGGTGCACCCGAGCGATGTACGAAACAGCAAAATATTTCATCCCATTTATTCAATTCAAATGCCACATGAGACCAGGGCGGACTCAACGTCAACCCCTCCCGTCACATGCATACATTCAGTTTCACTTGCGCATCAGACAATATTTGTCCCGCAATCTTGGCACTGGTTAGCCATCATCATTGGCGACAACTGTTGGCTGCATCTCGGCTACCGCGTAAAAGAAGTGGGAGGGCTAAAACGAGTAAATGATGGCCCATGGCTGTCGATCAGCTTCGAAGCCGTCTCGGCCCTGTCAGTGAGAGTCTGGGGCCACATCTAATCTCGACTTGGTCCGGGTGTCTCCATCGTCAGCAGAATGCCACCGAAGAAATGAATACCTGCTGGGCTGGCATTAATATTGTAATCCTCACGCTACCGTCCGTGGCACTGTGACGCAGGGGGTGGGAGCTGTCAGGATATGCGCATGGGGAGAGCTATCCGGACAGTGGGTGTTCCAAAATTAGAGTCTTCTGTCGAATCTCACCAAGGAAAGCGAAGACGACGAGTCGGTCGATTCCACCCACAATATTGTCCGAGGGAGGTTTAGGATTTGGGATACGAACTTGTGATGCTTTCTGTGGTGCGGCGGGCGCCATACTCTAAATTCAAGCTGCTGGGTACAATACCACGCATGGACGGGGTGTCGAAATATTCTTTGAAAGACCGCTCGCTACGGAATAGAATACACATCGATAAACCTATTAGTAACGCGCGAGTTCCTTATTCGGGACTGGTACTGCCCGCACACCCGCATCCCGCGTGGCTGCAACGTGCTCTCTTCAAGTACGTCACACAGCCCCGCCAACGTCCCCGACACGCAGCTCAAGCACAGTACGTGAAAGACGACCAAATTTTTAAGACAACCAAGAGGATTGGCTCGACCGAAAATCTCTCAGAGGGTCTTTGACGTGGCCAAGGACGGAGTGAGGGACGACAATCCTGAGCACCTCTAGGCAATGGTGTCTAGTGAGCGAACATGGAATATTTCAGAGAAGAGTGTAGTCGCAGAACGATGTCACTATTCCTGATTACTCTCGAAAACAAGACATTAGCGGGGATGGGCATTGCGAGTGGCGCCGGCGGGAGAAAAAGTCGGATAGGGGGTTTGACGGCGTTAACGGCGTTTGGGATCTCATTGCGGTTCGAACTGGAACCTCGCCACATTGCACCCCCAACGACCAACCCGCCATCGACGGCGGTCCTCACTCCACGTTCTCTTTCTCTTTATACCACCACCTTCAACGACGGAAACGATACCCCTCGACAACGACCTTGACTACTAGACCGGGCTTACTACTACTAGACTTAGAAGATGACAGAAGTAATGAACCCATTTCATACCCACACCGTGTAAGCGACCGTTTCCACTTAAACCAACCCCCCTTTTCGGCGTGCTTACCGTCCTCCTCACCCTAGGTACAACTCACCGCCATCGTCTCCTTCGGCCCACTCACACACTGGATCAACAGACTGGAAGCAAAAGTACTTCGAAGTTAGCGATTTACTTGCCGAAACTCGCGCCGAGCTCGATGATTTTACCCGGACGAGTAAGGAGCTGGAAGAGGAGTTGGAGAGGGACTTGGAAAGGACGGAAAAGGCACAAGAGGAGCTAAGGATGAAAGTGGCAAAGGTCGAAGGTGAACGTGACGAATGGAAGGTGAGGGAGTCGCCAACCTGTTGGAGCGGAACGTTGTCCTCACCCCGCCGCGTGCCGCAGAACAAGTTCATGAACCTGCAACAGACGCACAATACCACTACAAACTCGCTCCAGCGCGAGCTCGATGCAACTCGTCAATCTCTACAGCTCTACAAAGCTCAAGTGCGGGAGCTCGAGTTAGGCAACGACGATCTGGAGAGGAATGAGCGTCAAGCCACATCCTCCCTAGCCGATGTCGAGCAGAGGTATGCCAAGGCGCTTGAAGACAAGATCCTCCTAGAGCACGAACTGCAGGATAAAGCCGTCCTGGAGGAGACGTGTCAGAGATTGCGGGATGAACTGAGAGGTAAGGAGGTCTTCGTCCCCTGAGATTGGACCTGTCAATTGATTTCGTTCTCAAGATGCCAACGTCGAAATATCGGTGCTGAAGGACCAGATGGAACAGTTCAAACAGCTACCTCTCCGGCCGACGGCTCTAGAGCGTCAGACCAGTTCCTCGTCGTCCCTTCCATTGGTCAGCCCGACAGGGAGCGAAGGAGACAATCTTATCCGCACCCCCGCTCCCGACGACATCAGCTTCGCCGACCTCCAAACCTCTACTCCCATCGCATCCGGCGCCTCGACACCGTCAATCCGATCGTCGCGTCAGTCGCGCTTCTCGCAAGACATCTTTGACGAATTCGCCATGTCTAGGGGATCTCCAACACCCTTCAGTACCAAATCCCTCCCTTCACGCTCCAACACGATGTCCACTCCAACCCCGCAAGAGTCTTCTCTTCAACGTGCCCTGTCTCCGAGCTCGACCGCCACATCCATGTCGACCGCCACTCGTCTGCCCACTCCCCGCCAACGCACCATTGGACCCTCACCAACCGCTCAGCCTTCTCCCCGTATCCCCGTGCCGACCAGAACAACCGCGGCCTCAAGGTCTCGAGGCGTCCAAATGGTTAGCGAGATGCGGGCGCGTGTCAAGACTTTGGAGCAAAAGATTCACACCAATATGCCCCGGCTGCGCGTAACAAACGCGAACGACGCTAAATCGGCGGCTCCTGGTCGTCCCCGAGCTGCCTCGAGGGCAGCCTCGGTTGCTCCAAATAACGTTCGGACTCCGAAGAAGTCGTTTGCCGTGCCGAAGGAGCCTGCAAGCCCATGGGTCATGGTCGCAGATGATGGTGCAGCGAACATCACCATCCATCAACCCGAGTCGCCAGACCGGCCACCGCGCCTCCCAGCTCTCCCGGATCTTTCGCCGATCGCATCGGCTCCTCTCCCTGGACTCGACGCGAGCACCGCCAGCATTCGTCCTCCTTCTAGAACCACCCTTGGATTCCGCTCGGTATCCGCTATGGCTCGACCAAACTTTGCGATGACAGCAAGGTCAAGTGAAGACTCCACCAAAAATGTGAATAGCAAGCTACTCGGTCATCCACCAACGACATTCCCCACTCTAGCAAACAAGAAAGACCACCCGCCTCGATCTACTTCCGCTGCTGGCAATTTCAAGCCTCCATCGCGCATCGTGGCCTTTGCCACCGCGGCTGCGGCTGCTTCCACTGCGGCAGCGAACGTGAAGGCTACCCCTACATCACCGCCTGCTGCAGCTCGTCCTACTACCCCTCCTCTCCAACCTCAGGCCGCTGGTCTTCGCCGTTCGTATACGACATCAAGTCCATCCAGACCTCCTACCATCGCTCCCAGTCTTTCCCCGCGGAAGCGAGTTGACTCGGTCCACACCAGCAAAGCCAATACCAGGGACGCCGGAACCACCCCTGGTCGCTTCGCCAAGGCTCGTGTCGTTACCAGCCCTGACACAGCGCCTCCCGTGCCAGCCATGCCCGTGGCGCATGTCAAGAATAACCTCGTTCTCGGGCAAACGAAGATTGGTGCTCCATCCGTCTTGACCAAGAGTAGGATAGGACGACCAGGTTCATCCGGGAAGACTCTGAGCGAATTTGGCGCGTTATGATGAGGATAATCTACATTTTCATATTTATCTGTGATCTTTGGATGTTGTTTTTATTCATTGTTGATCTGGAAGCTGCCGCGGAATAGTTCATGTCTTATATTTGTATTTTGATGACAATCTGTTTATGAGCTTAGATCCACCAGACGCAACTCGGTCGACCGGCCCGATATGAAGTCTT
>WSUI01000210.1:0-46539 GCA_019633595.1 Tulasnella sp. UAMH 9824 | reverse complement strand
AGTTCGTCGAATGGACCCAATCTCAAAGGGAACGTCAAGATGTATTCGGAGCTCAAGTCATAAAAGATTCCACCTTCTTTAATCACAATGCCGACGTGAAGATCAATCGACTGTGCGCCCACTTCGATCGCCGCGTCGACTGGAGGTATCATCTATACGATCTTCGCGGGGACTCCGTCACGGTATCGTGTTCTCGGTCGGTCTACACAGATGATGGAATGCTGTAGTAGCTCTGGAGATTGTTGGGTGACATATAAATGGCCAGCTTGTTTGCTGCTAATATGTATCGAATTTGGACTTTGTACTCACTAGCTGAATTCTTTTGAGACTCGCAAAGTGCTATTAGACAGAACGACTTGGTAGCCAATACACGTTGCGTGCATCCCTATTACCTTTTACTACCTTTACGTGTTGCTTAAGCTGGTGGATTCTCTGTTCGATTATTCTCCAGTACTCAGGTCTCGGGCAGGTTTGCTCGGACGATGATGGGTGGCCGCGCCATCGGAGCCCGCGTCGACTGCACGAGAAGATCAAGCGGATCTGCACGAGAGGATCAAGTGGACCTGCACGAGCTGAACAAAGTCCGTACCAGCAATACGAAAGGTCTCTTTCTCCCGGCGGCTCCAAGTTCGATATAGGCCATCGTTCTCATTCGCAAAGCTTGGTCGAAGATGGGTGTGGAACGTACCACCTCGATGAAAGCCCGTAGCCCTATCGGACCCCGTCTTCCATTGTGGGCCGTTGGACAAATCTGAACCCTGCCTGGTCCGGTCCGTCTACGCCGTTCTCAGCGGTGAACTTTGTTCGGAAACTAAGTCATCTTTCATCTCTCCGTCGACTTCGTTTCATGGGCAATTTCATTTGCTCTTTTAAAATTGGGGGAGGGGGGGCAAAGCCCAAAGCCCAACGGCCGACCTCCCCGTAATGAACCCTAGAATGCTAAACGCCGGCGGGTGGATGCGCGCCAGGTAGCCAATGGGTGTCCTCCCGACCGCGACGGAGACCTGCGCTAGCGATTGCCTAGGATTGCCCAGAATTGCCCTTTGCCACCCGATGCCGACGGACACCGCTCCAAGACAACTTAACCAACAAGAGCCATATACCAGGCC
Source organism: Tulasnella sp. UAMH 9824 (assembly GCA_019633595.1). NCBI lineage: Eukaryota > Fungi > Basidiomycota > Agaricomycetes > Cantharellales > Tulasnellaceae > Tulasnella > Tulasnella sp. UAMH 9824. The sequence continues at coordinate 45,430 of WSUI01000210.1, read as the reverse complement.
TCTCGTATTTCATAATTCAATCGTCGCTGTTATCCCTGCACGCGTCGTCACCATCTGCGTTTTTTTTAGCCCACAAATCAATGGAACCCAGCCCACACGCAGCTGCAGCCACCTCTTCGATCCAACGAAGAGAAACAAGGAGGCGGCCGGCATGCAGAGAGGGTTGCTTCACCGCCACACCCGGCGAGTTTTCATCCCCCGGATAAAATCTCAAAGCGTATAAATGACGTCGTGCGGAAGGAACTTGAGGGGGGTCCCTGAGAAGGGTGCCGCACAAAAAAAGCTTATTGTCTAAATATATCATCCGAACAAAGAAAGCAAGCTTATCCATAAATGGTAAGTGTGTCGAGCGTGCCGAACGACGACATGGTTGCTGCCGGACGCCACAAAGTGGTGCTTGGTTGTGTGCGTGAAATGACGCATTGCCGACGGGATCGGGTTGAACCTCGCCCGAGATAAAAAGGATAACACCAGGCGTTCTTCTCAGACGGACAACATAGACTCTTGGGGTGGCTCTGGCCAAGCCCAGAAGTCAATGGGATGTAAAAATAAGCGAAAAATGCGGTACCGAAGAGTAGGGCATCTTACCAAGGCTCTGACTTTGGCCTTCAAAGGCACAGACCCAGAAATACCATCAGATGGAATCCCGGGAACGTACCCCGAGGTACGACGGGCATCTTTCCAAAGACAGGGCATATGAGACCTTCCCAATACGCTAAACTGAGGGCTTCAAGAGGCCGCACCCGCATAAAAATGGCACACACGTTTTCGGGGATCATGGGGAGAAAGCAATGCTATTGGTAGTGGAGGGTTTGGTCGTCGGGAAGGATCGGTAACTTGTACTAGCGGGGGAGTAAAGAACTAGCTATTAGCCGAAAGGGGAAAGCGGTAGGTAAGAGAGAAGAAGAAGCTAAGAATCATGTATGGGGGGTTGGGGAGGTAGAACTGAACAAGTGCAGATTGGAGAGCGTGAGGGTATGGAGAAAAGAAAAAACAAAAAAGGACAAGAGAGAAAGAAGAACAAAACTTCAAAGACAAGCTAGCGGGCGATGAGATATGTGCAAGAGAGATGAACGAAAAAAAAGGTATAAGTAGTACGAAAATTGAAGTAAGGTTGTGAAGATAAAAAGACAAAGCGAGAACGAAGACAAGGAGCTCATAAGTCCGTGCAAATGCATGCGTTGCGAGGAGAGAAAGATGGGGCGTTCTAAACGTGAGGCGTGTGTTGCGTGTTGACGCTGTAACCAAGAAAGAAAAAGAGGCGATTGTCCAGTCAAGACCGGGCGAGGTGTGGGGTGGGGTGGGTGATTTACTGCTTTCCGGACGTCGCATGGCTCGTTCCCGAACCCCTTCTCCTCATCGCAAAGACACCTTCGTAGGCGTTCCTCCTCACATCCATGCTACCTTCCCTCCACCTTCCGACAAAGTTCCCATCTCCGACCAAGTAACCTCTCCAAATCCAAGTCTGGGTCATCAGCGGGCTCGCCACGAGCGTGATCAAACCGTCCCACTTCCTAACCGTGCCGCGGATGGTCGAACCAGGACCCATCATCGTCGGCAGCGTCTCGGGAATGTAGTAAGGGCGTTGGATCGACGTGCCGGTGATGATGATCGAGATGCAGTCGTCTTCGTCTTCAGCGTCGTCGGAGTCGTCGTCGATGTCCATGCTGACGTCGCCGTCCATGGCGTCCACCGTGGTCTGCGACAAGCCAATGTCGTTGCCTTGCATCTCACCCTTCCATGTCTCGTAAAAGGCGACATCACCGTCGTATCGACCTTCCCAAACCTCCAATCCTTCGCCGTGCGCGCCACGAACGCGTTCGAGCCTCGTCTGAGGGCGGATGAAGGCATTGATGGGGTGAGCGGCGCGGATGGCAGGTCCGAGGGGACGAGCGAACGATGACGCCGAGGCGCGAGCGAAGGTGGGTTTGACGTAGTAGTGCTCTTCGATGTGCCACGATTGAGGGTCTTGAAGGACGAACGCGTCTTCAAGCGTGTTGAGTGGGTTAGCGCCCTGCATGATGTTGCGGTAGGTGTCCATGTCGGGGAGCTACGATGAAGAGAGAGGGTTAGAGGACCGTCGACGACGATGAGGGTGAAGGCCAAGGTACTCACCACAAAGCGACCATCCCAATCACCGCTCAAGCTACCTTTCGTCCACGCATACTTGGGCATGCCCAACTCCTTGACCATCTCAAAGGGGTTCCAGCACCCAGTCAACCTCGCGAACTGATCATCCCAGCTCTCGCTCCTCGACAAGCTCGGCAGCTTGACGTGGACGTAGTCGGGAGCAAAGTTCCTCTTACCCCTCAACAGCTCCTCAACACCTTCCAACCCCATGTTGGTCGAGGCCATGTCCAATCCAGCGAAGAAGGTCGAACCGGAGTAAACGAGTCCCTTGTTTCGTTCCAGGTGATTCAAGAAAGTGAGGTGCTCTTGCGGAGTCTGAGCAGGTTGGCCGGGGACGTTGAACGGAAGCTTCTGCATGCGAGAGAAGTAGAGCAGAGTGGCGGCATGGGAGACGAGCGGGGAGGTGATAGCCAATGGTGAACCAAAGTACGTGAAGCCAGCAGCGGACTGAGGGTTGTGGAGGGAAGAGGTTGCTGAACGACCGCGAGCACGAGACGGATTAGAGTTGACGAGTGGGAGAGGGGCAGGCGTGGTGTCATAGATGAAGAACGGAGAGGTGTTCTGTGTGAGCGGTGGTGCGTCACTGGGTGAAGCGGTGGGCGATACTGGGCGGATTGAGTTTGCGGATGGGACGGGTAAGGAGAACGTCGTCCAGGGAGCAAATGAGTTCTTGTACTGATGGAAATGAATTTTGGTTCCGCGATGGGTGGCAATACGGCAGTGGCGAAGATGGGGATGTTTCAAAGTCAGCGATGGAGACTCCGACCTCAAACTCCGACCCGGGTAATGAAGAAGCCCAAAGACTCACGAAAAACGTGCCGAGCATGTACGGCGTGCATATCCAGTTCAGAGAACGAGAGTCTGCTTCCAGGAGCAGCCCGCCTACGATGAGAGATCATCGTCAGTCCACATTGCAATTCGCATTTCAGGGGGTGGGAGTGGGGATGAGTGCTTACGGTAGTCGGTCAACAGCCAGGCGACCCACATCGCCAAACTGGCCTCGTCGCTCTCGGCCGGCATCGACGGCTCGTGATGGACCTTGGTCAGGCGGAACTGGTAGTACTGGTTGATCCACGAGTGCAGCTGAGCGTACTGGATGAGCTGAATCGCGTTGCGGCCGTCGCTTTCGAGCAACATGAGGAAAGCGGTCATCAAATCCTCCTTGATCTGGTGGTCCGCGTACGTCCTGGCTCTCCAGTCCGCGCTGGCGCCTTGCTTCTGCATCCTCTTGAGGCACGTCCATCGTCTCCGCAACTCCTCGGCGATATTGGGTGCGGTGAGGCGGGAGGACGGTAAGCGGCGGTGCAGCGAGCGAACGTCGAATTGGTAGCGGAATATTTCAGCGTACAAGGAAGCGTTGGTCCGGTAGTTGAGGTGATCGTTGACCGTTCTGCTCGTCAAGAGGAAAGGTAACAGGTGTTTTGGTGGGCCGAGAGGGATGGCGTCGGTCGAGGTTGCGAGACAGAAGCCGACGTGGGTGAGGACGTCTGGTGGAAGGCTTGTGAGGGTGATTGGTGCCGGTGATGATGATGGTAACGATGATGGTGGTGGTGCCATTGGATATGAGAAGAAAAGGTGCTGCTACGAGCTGGAGGGTTTGAGGGGGTTGCAAGAGGAAAGGGAAAGAGACGGAGCGAGAGCCTGGGTTTTAAAAATAAGGAGGGGGGTTGGTGCTTGATGGGATGCCAGTCCGGAGTGAAACGAGGGAAAGGGAAATGGAAGGGGAGTGGTGAGGGTCAGCATCAGGGTCCCACGGATATGGGTCCATGAGCGGCGACGTTTGGGCCAGGGAAGAGACAGAGAGAGACCTCTCCCTTGACCCCATCTCCGCCGACACCTAGACGAGCGTCGAGAAAACGGACCCACAACAATCTCGTCTACCTGCCATTTCCAATTTCATTCCATTACGGACACCCCTCTCTCTCACTCTCAAACATATCCGCCCTATTTTTATAATGAAATTATTTTTTTTCGCTTTTCCTTTTCTTCTTTTTCCATCGTACATAATGATGATCGTCGGAGTCCCAACGCTCTATATGGTCAAGTACGTTAGAATAATGAGTCGTGGCGGGCGTAGATCGAGATCGGAAGCGGGTTGGACTTGTGGCCAATCCAAGCAAGGGACGCCGCGGTCATCTCGATACCCAAAAGGGGGTTATTCTCGCCTCACCTCTCCGATAATTTGGGTTAGTGCCCGCCACTCCCCTCCCCAAACCCGACGCAACGGAACATCTCACCTCTTTTTCCAAAGACCGGGCACGGACCGGGTCGAGGTTTCGTCCCCCTCTCCATCGATCTTCTGCCTTGTCTCTTCTCGTTCAGAGCGCAGTGCGCGGACGAATAAAACAGCCGGATTTTTTTTCGGGCTCCTCCTCAAAAGCAAAAAGCCTCCCCAATTTGCATTATGAAAAAGGGCGCGGACATTAAGGTTGCCGCCGGTATGGACAACCCTTCTCTACCCTTGTGTGGAGAAAATAACGAAAAATAAATAAATAAATAATGCGAAAAGGCTACCCCGACCCGACCCCGCACCCGCCATTGGTCGGAACGCAACGCCACGCGATCGGCCATTGCGGAATAAGGAAAGGGCGGACTGGTCCTGCTCACGCGCTCTAACATCATGTCATGCTACGGCATATATGCCACGCCCATCAAAATTGCCATGCATTGTCGTTAGATGTGGCGCGCCATTGGCTGGCCCTCCTCTAGCGTGCGCTCTCATGCCTTGTCCCTGCCCGACATGCAAGGTGATTTATCTCAAAAGCCACGATCAGAAAATGACGTCGCACCCAGTTGTGGCCTGCAGCTTGCGTGTACGCATGCCCAGGCATTTTTAGCCTTTTTCGCATCTGCTTGCCGTTTCCGGCCAATTTGTGCGGATGATCCGGTGATCTAGTAACAGAGCGTGAAATGGCAATAGGTTAGGACCGCTTTGTCCACTCTTTCCCCGGTGAGCATCCTCCGCGCGCGCCGCGCTGATCATGATGTGGGGGGCCAATTCATGTCATGAGTGGGTCATGAATGGAACCAATTTCGCAATATCAAGCGAGAAATATCGGAGACCAAATGCTGCGACGTTCTTCCGCTAGTGAGAATCCCGTTGAGAAGTTTGCAGCTCCAAAGTGTGCAAGCACCCCGGCAGGAAGTTGCTCGTTGCCTTACTGTATCCGACCCCATCATCTTCTCGTGTTCCGTGCAAGGTTGCGTCTTCTGGGTCGATCAAGGTGACCAAGGTCGGGAAGCAAATAATCTCCATCAAATTACCCATTATCCTCCTCAACCCACGCAGGCATCATCATCCCATCTCCCCCCCCCCTTCTTCCGAACCTGTGTCGTAACGCGCCATCCTCGTTTGCAAGTTTGTTCGCCAACTCAAACCTCTCCGTCTTCCCCCACCGCCCGCCTGTGTCTTCTTGTTTCTCCGTGGACGGTTTCCATGTTCCGTGCGGAGTTATCATTTCAAGTACGCCGTTACGTGCAAATGGGGTCTAGGTTGGGCTTTCTTTGGTTTCAAAGAACAACTTTCAAGGGACGGAAAGGTCAAACGACCCAAACTTGACAACCTCTCCGTTGAACCTGACCGGTTTTTGGGCTTCCCTTTTGTACGCTTTACGGGATGTAACGAAACACGCGCCGTACCAGAGCTTAGGGCACCCGGTGCAGCCCTCCTCTTCCCTCTCCCTCCTTGCGCGCGCAGCCCTTTACCTGATCTCTGTGTCTTGCAAAGTCCGCCGACGGAGTTTTGCTGAGATCTGAAATCTTGACTTTTCCCCTTCTTTGCGAAAAGGCAAATCAGGGTTGGATTTGTGTATTGTCTTCAGATCTTATGGACAACAGGGACTCTCACTTGTCAACGCACGAGTCCAGATCTTCTTCTCCCCCCTTGCTCGCAAACTTTCCTTTTTCGTTCACCTTGACTTCCACCCGAAGGACTCCTTTGACGTTGCTTGTTACCTCCACCGCTCTCACCCGGACGTCCGTGACGTCGTTCGTCACAGCGCGCACTCCCGGCTCACTGGGACCGCTCCCAAGCCCCGTACTCACTTGTGACATACGCCAAGCCACTTGCCTGGCGCACCCGTCCCGTACCTGCTTTATTGGTCTAAAGCGCACTAGTCGTCTCCCTCTTTTGCCTGAAACGAAACTCGAAAGCGCGGGTCCGGGTGGTAAAGCATGCCGGGGGAGTGTAGCACCGCCTGCTGCGTCGGGCGCTTGATATGCTTGTCGGAGGAGTTTAACGCAGATCCCAATCCGGAGGGTAAACATGTATATCTCGAAAACACCGAGACATCCATGCCCGGCCGGGGAGGGACGAACAGTCATATGCCTCAGTCCAAAAGCTTGATTCGCGACCTAACTCAACTCCCCCGTGTATGATCTCGATTGCACAGGATGGATGTTCCCCGAGGCAAGTACTCGCTCAGTCAGCTCAGTCAGAAAGGAAGCAGTGTCTTTCCCCTCGGAGCGGCAAAGAGCTTAACTTATCATCCCGCGTACCGAAATTAAGCACGGTGGCATGTGGTGCTCTGCAGAAGTCCTTTCAAGGTGGTGGAGGTGGAGGGCATGATCAGTCTTCTCGCTCAGCGGTGTCACTGCCCGACTCTGGGATATCGAGACCGTCGGGAACGGCCGATCATCGAGGGAAGGGAAACTCTCTTCGATTTTCACTTTTTCGCCACGTTCAGGGGGGCTACAGAGAGGTGTGGACACATGCACCGCACTCGAATGCCACCGGGACGAGGTTCCGACGGTAAAGCCCACACCTACCACCTGAGAGGTGGTCGAATCGCCGGAGGCAGATATGAACGGCTCGAAATCGCGACCGAATGTACCTGAGATCCCAATGCAGAAAACCTTGACCGGTCTGGAACTAGACTCGAGGAAGGGAGGGAGAATGGGAGTTTGTTTAACTCGCCACATTTCTGCGGACAACTGACGGACAACTGGGACATGGACTGGCAAAGTCCGAGAGATCTTTTGGTCATTATTACCTCTGGCCTGCCTAATAAGGATCAGGACGACACGTTCTCCGGCCGTGGAACTAGAACCACCCTTTCCCCTCCCCTCATTACCTGATACCCTTTTCGAAAGTCGAAGGACTCGAGAGCAAGAGCGAGAGGGACAACCGTGTACGTTGGGATCTTTCCTCCGCCGTTGGGAAATCTCTGCGCGGAGATCTGCGGTTAGTATAGTGCACGGTCTTCTGGAACCATTTTAACAAGCGTGAAAACGTAAACGGGGCGGATAGGTCGGCGCCGTGTACGGTGTGCCCTGCTTTCCGAGAGCCTCGGGGTGCCTGGTTGACGAGAAGCAGTTTTGCGCAGACGGCGGAGAAGAACGCATCCTGACTTTGCAATCCGATCCTACGAGTCCTACTCGGTTGGAGTTGGTTGAGCAATCGCGCTGACGTCGTTGCCTTTCACGCTCGGGCCGCATCCGTACTTTGCCATCTCAAGTCGTCCGCCATAATGTCTCGCTTGCGATCTTGCCGAATATGTCAACCCCAGATGAATAACTCACGCCGACAAAATACCTTTAAAAAAATATTCAATTTGTTTCCTTCCCCGACACTCGGAGCTCGGCGTTCGGGCAAGCCGACCTCATTCGTCTCGATCGATCACTCGAGTTTGGCGTGTCTCACTCGGCACGCGGCGCACTCCCACCCCTTGCAATTGTTGTCTGTTAAGACTTGGACCTCAAAAAAAAAAGAAGGAAAGTTCCTTCTTTATTTCCTAATTTACTCACGCTTTTCGGGCGCGAGGTGGAGGCAACCGCAAGGGGCTGACGTCTCGCGGACTTGTCGACCGTCAATTACCCTCGAATTGCGGTGGGATCCCGAGACATTCGGCGAGCGTTTCTGAACACTGCTCTCGAACCGGTAAATTCCCTACTGGCTGGTCACAACGGCGGCTCTCAAAAGCTCTCCTTTTTCCGTTTAGACTTCCAAGATCGACGACTGAGCATCCTTTCCGCTTTGGAAAGGTTCGCTTTTTTGACAGACTTCCTGCCACTCGACAAGTCACTTTCACACTGAGGAACGTGCTTCTCTTGACAGCTAGAAGGTCTCACCCTCAAGGCCAAGGTCTAGCTTCCAAGCAGAGTCTATACCGCACACGACTTTTTGCTTTTGACATCAAGTCGCCGCGCGGGGGGTAGGCTAGGCAGCCTTTATCCCCATTCAGCCAGACGCCTCCTTTCTCCTCGCCGCGATCTAAGGACGCACGTACACAAGATTTACCTTTTGACTGTGCACTCGTCTCCAACTGAGCGACAACCAATTAGGCGGTTCTAGAAGGACGCGTTCTCGCTCGAACACAGGCAACGTGCACGCGAAGGTGGGAAGAAAAGCCCAACCTCCCCGCCTTTGGCTCTAACCCGTTCTGGCAATCCTGACGAGGCGCGACGGTTCAGGCTTGTCTTGTAGCTCTCTCAACCCTCTAAATTTAACCTCCTTTGGGGCGACTGAACGCGCGAAGTTGAATAGGTCCCTGCTGGGCTCTTTCCAAGGAGGTGTCTCTTCCAATGGGCGTGTATCTCCCTGGACCCCTCGACCGATCACCTCTCCTCCCCAACATCCCAACATCCCAACCTTGCCGCTCCTCGGGTGTCTAGATCTGTTGCCACGCTCCGCAGTAGTCCAATTGGCATACGTCTGAATGGCGGAGGCGTCTCACCTGGGCAACCAGGCTAATCGTAATGGAGCTGTATGTTCCAGCGGACATTATCTCGCCCCCCAAGCCCGCGTAGTTGTCCGTAAGACAGTCTTCGCTTGATTGTCTCTTGTAGACCGTTACTGCTCCACCATGATGAAGTCTACCGGGTCTCTTTCATCTCTGCTTCAGGATGCGGACGAAGCTCTTTGTGGAGTCGGAGGTCATTTCCTACGTCGAAGTATTACGGCTAGCTAGTGCCAAAGCAACAGAACGAATTCCACTCATTTGAGCCTGAAATATGATCCAGTGACCCGCTGGCTGATAGCATGCGCGAGCTGGGCTTGCGGCTATCCCAATACAGGCAGATGGCCGCTAGGGACACATGAGAGCGAAATCAGCCTATCATTCAGCCGACCCGTCGTTCCTCTTCGGAAACTTTCACGAGGACCTTTGCACGAAAGCGACTCATTTTCATTGATGTTCCTGCACACATATCTCTCATCTCCCTCGAGATCACCGATTTACCTTCCACCGACCTGAAATCGGGCACCGAGCGGCCGCAATTCTCCCACCTCTCTCTAGTTGATTCGCCCCAAGCTCGGTTGTTCGCGAAGGAGGACTGCTTGTATCGCCTTTTCGCTTCGTGGGCAGGTTCGGAACCGCCGAAGCGACGGCGGCGGGTGATCCGCGCTGGACAACTGGTCAACACCCATACTTTCTTGAGCTCCCCCGCTGACGGCGAACGAACCTCCATCAACTCTATCCTCACTCCTCCACCTTTTCTGCGCACAAGAAAACGATAACACCTTTCGGTCCCGTTGACGTGCTGCTCTGTCCCTTTTTAATCATATTTTTTGGATTTTATTCTCCAAGTCGTTGCCAATGGGGCAGTCGGACAACGCTCCCTTACTTTCAATTCCCGCAGACGGTTCCTCGCTCATTCATTATTCCAATAGAAACCTCCCCTCTTCGCGAAGTCGGCGTCCGATACTCAATCGGGCAATCGGGCACACCTTCGACTTCATTTGCGCCGACGGGGCCTCACTTGCCATAACTTGACAAGGTTATCTTATCTTATCACCCTTTCGGCATATAAAGCGGCATGATTAGCTAAGCGCCTAGGTCAAAGCAGCGGCGTGTTTCATAGACACATAGCAATCAATTGTGTCCCAGATCTCTAAGAAATTAGAAACAACGATAACATGGACTACCTACTAATAGCAGTCTGGCACCCAAAATGCATGAATAATGACAAAAGAAAAAAAATGAAAATGTGTGTGAACGAAGTGTCAATGATGACCTAAGATGGAGAGGAAACAGGTCGGGCTGCGTGCCTAATGGCGGAACGGACAATCCTGACCTTTGATGCATCTGTCGAAGAACCTCGAGTCAGTCGCGAACGTGGAGGGTGGCGGAGAAATGAGTTGGAATCGACGTACCCCGCCGGCCCGTTATAGAATTTACAAGGTATCTGGTCTCGCGGTAGCCAATCATCACGCTGGAAGCCACCACGGAAAGCGCCTCGGAAACCTCCTCTTGTTGTGCCACGTCTTGGACCGGTTGGTGGTTCTCGTCCACTCGGGGCAGGTTCCCAGGCTTCGTTGAACCCAGCAGGCCCGGTCGGCGGAGGCAAGCCCTGTCCGTTCCAGCCCTGCGGATCTCCGTTATTCCCAGCCAGGCCATCTCCATAACTCCCTCCTTCACCCCAGCTCGTATCCATGTCCTGCCCGTAACCTTGATAGTTCGGACCTTCTATGGAGAAGTTTCCAAAATTGCCCGGATTTCGATGCTGGGAGTCATCTTCGGGGTTAACGGCGATTTTGGCGAGGAGATCCTGAAGAGCGGTTGCCGGGGGTGGTGGAGGTTGTTCGACGTTTGCGAGCTCTTGTCCGGCGAGCATGATAATAGTCTGAGATTCGTCGGGAAGTCCATCCATTCCAGGATGAAGGTCACTCGGAGTCATTGGGATCTGAGCAGTGGACATGTATACGGCCTCCAGTGCACTCTTTTCCCTCTCCTCCTGAGTAGCAATCTCTGTGCTTTCGGTACCACGCTTGAGATTGTCAACCGTGTCAGCGGGGAATTCAATTTCTATAAACGTTCGCATCGATCAGAATCCATCAAACACATCGCCCACTTAGCCGAATCTAAATCTCTCACCTGGTGGCTCGTACCAATCCACTTGCTCCTCGAACAGGTGGGCATGTAGTGCATGCCCTTCGTCGATATCCAAGTCTCTGTAAGACGCGTGGTGTGCACCCTTTATATTCAACTCGTGAATTAGCACGTTTTTGGTAGTACACGAGGTGACCGGACACACCTCGCCCACATCATCGTCATACACAGCTCGTTCAATGATCTTTACTAGTGTAAGTTTGTCATCAGAGGCAAACGACACGCGCTTCTTTGGCTGCCCATTCTTTCCCAAGGACACAGGAGTAGCGGACGACGACGACGGTGTCGACTCTCGTAGACTACTAGCAATCGCGGCGGCTGCGGCCTCAGCAGCGGCAATCGCCGGGCTTCCCGATTTATGAAGGGCTTTGACCGCCTCTGCGAAGGGATCGATCGACGAAGGCTGAGCGGTAGCACCATCTGATTCCTCAGCTTTCACCGTGGCTGCCGCAGCTGTTTTCCTGAAGCTAGGTAGCTTGGGTTTCGGCTTTGATGAGAAGAATGATGAGTCGGCTTTCGAGTCCTTCGCCGTTGCGGTGACGACCTTCTTAACAACTGTAGTTGCCGGTTTGTTCGCCGATGCTGGTGCTATTGCAGGTTTCTTTGCAGGGGGACCAGCCTTTGCAGGTGGAGGGGCTTCGAGCTTGCGTTTCTTGGCTCGGGTCTCTGCAGTTCGAACAAAGTCAGCTGATATAATCACGGCCGCCGGAGAGTGAGCTGCTTGCCTTCGTCTTCCCTGGGCTTGCTTGCATCGTTGACAAGCTTTCGCCACTTGGCCTCTATGTTGCTCGCGAGATCTTTGACGGCTATTCCAGAAGCAAGGGACAAAGTTCACAGGAGTCAGATTCATTCTTTGCTCGCAGGGCACGAAAGAAAGTTCAACAGGGCAAAACGTAATTGGATGAGGGGCATTTGGTTCTCGTGAGCTTTCTCGAATGGAGGAATAGCCACGAACAACGAAATAATGCACTACTACCGCAGAGAGAGGGAAACGCAGACAGGGATGGGAAAACTTACCTCCATTTGGCGGATCTTTCACCACTTTGATCAACACTCTGGCGATCTTTGACGCTTGGAGGTCCTGAACTCCGAGCGGTAATCGGTCAATGATCTAGTAGCGAGTGTATTAGGGACTCGTCCACAAATCGCATAGAAGGGCGACAAGAATGACGTACGAATAGCAAGGGCATCAAAGTATCGTCCCATCCCTCCTCCGTCACAGTTGCTTTCAGCCAGTCTCTTAAAACCTCCATCGCACCAGGATTCTTAGCCCAGACCTTATAGAATTCCTTTCCAGCATTATCCCTAATTTTGGTCAGGATTTCGACTCGAGTAGAGCAGTTGATATCATCCCATTTCGACTTCGTTAGTAACGAAATTATAGAGTTTGCGGTGGCCTCAGGGCTCTTGTCAATAGTCTTAGGGGTCAGAATCTCCTTGTAGGTAGGCGACAATCCTCCGTTTGGCGCAGATGACGGTCCGACCATGGGCGGTGTTTCAATATTTTGAGCGATAACGGTCGGCTGTGGGGCTGGTGTCGGGGCTGGCTGGGTCTGATGAATTGGTCGGTTTGCTAGGGCGTTGGAGTAACCGTGAGCCGAGCGGGAGTGCTGAGAGGGCGAAATAACCATCGGAGGCTGCATAAACTGGTGAGAAGTATAGGTTGTGGGAAGCTGATATGTGGACGAAGCAGCGTTGGTAGTCGTTGATGATTGCATTGTCGGAGAGTATTGGGGCATCTTGTACATCGTGTATGGGTTGATCAGACTGGGGCTGAAATATAGAAAGTGATCAGTAGGCGAGAATTTCAACTGTGGATGGCCAAAAACTGCCTAAGCGTATCGTTGACTCACTCGATGGTCATCTGAGACGAATTGTTTCGGGACAACGACGGAGTCTGCATTTGGCTACCTGGATTCCCAAGTTGAAGCTGCTGTGACTGCTGACTGGGTGCAGGTTGGTTGATCTGCGGGCTGGGTTGCTGGACGTGCATTTGTGGCTGGGGCGCTGGGACGGGCGTCGGGGTGGAAGAAGATGCTGCGCTTGATGTCGGTGTTTGTCCAGTCGCTCCAGACAGGGAGGAGTACTGAGATATTGGGAGAGAACCCGTGCTTAGTGAGCCACTGCTGGAAAAATAGTACGGCACAGCATAGAATGTTGTTGGAATCGTGGTTCCTGCGTCACACGAGCAATCAGCGAGGAACGGGCATTCTGGAGACAATGGACATACCATTCGAAGCTGCAGTGGTTGATGCACCATTTGATGAGTATGAGTAATACCCTTGGGCTGGGGTGGAAGTCGGTTGAGGTGTTGGGGTTTGGGAGGGATATGTGGAGGCGACGGAAGTTGACCCTGTGAAGTTCGCCGCTCGCTGTTGCAGTAGATACGGCGAGACCTGTGCTGTCCCTGCGGTTTGGGATTGCGGGATTGTGCCGTTAAGAGGTGTAGGGGTGAGCTGAGTCGACCATGACTGCTGCTGTTGCTGGGTGGGCGGATTGAGATAGATGTTGGTGGGGTCCATTTTGGGCACGGGTAGGAGGAGACGTATACGAATTCCGAGGAAGGGATTTGTTTGGACACCGACAACGTCAAGGACGGCCTGCAGCACCGTATTTTAGTACTTCTATGGCAAAGGACTGCTAAGGGCACTCTTTACTGTCTACTGCGTAGCTCTTTCTCTCTCAGTTTCTATTAATCCGACAGAGACGAATGCCCACAAAGCACAAAGTGCCTTTTCGCAACGACGATGAAGCGGGAAGGAGAGGGAAGGGTGAAGGTACCGACCGGGATCAGCGTGTAACGGTTTGGGACGGTGCTTTGGCACGGTCAGGTAGTCGTGAGGAGGTCTTTTGATCTGCCGTTTCTTTGCAGGTGGTTGGAGTCTGGACTAACGCACGCTTCAGTCGGCGGATTTAGCGGCGGTTCCGCAAAGAACAACTCCGTCCTAGACCCGCAACGTACAAAGCCTTTTACACTTGAACGTCTATGCATTACATCCTATCCAACGAGCGGAAAGAAGCTATAAAACTAGGTACCAGCAGACAACAAAAAATGAGAGACGGATAGGCCAGAGAACAAAGGCTGGGTATCTCTGAAGGACAGCAAGCGATGAAGTAGATGGCAGATGCAATGGGATGAGATCAGGACAGCGGCATGCAAGGAATGGACGGGATCTGAACGATGATAGTAACAAACGGGCAGGCGAATTAAACTCTTGTGGGATCGAGCTTCGATATCCACGACTGAAGTTCCTTCGCGTTGGGAGCCGATAAAGCGTATGAGTTGGATGCAGTGAACAGCTGGAATGTGTGTTTCCGCTTCAAGAATTGAGGAATCCACTATCAGTAGCGTGCATGGTAATCGAGAAAAACAAGTAACTCACTGCGAACAACGCTTCCATATGTGGATCGTAGTCAACCTTCACGCCAACTCCAGATAGACTAATCACCCCGAGTTCTTCAAGTTCATTCGAGTGGGCATACAGGAACAAATGTGGCCTAAGCATGCGTGTAGTTAGTTATCGTATCCAATGAGCCGCTATCCAACCTAGGGAGTTGACTGCCGTACCTGCGAAGAACAACCCATCGACGCTCCCAAGTCCCCTGCCCCGCGTCAGTCAAAAGCATGAGATGTCCTTTCTTGATCGCGGTATCTCTGCGGCATTCGATGGAAATATATGAGTGCTCCATTCGAACTGTTCGAAATAAGACGTACGTGCGGCGCATTATTTTTGCTTGCCCGACAAGTTTGAGGGGTTCGACCGGGGATTCGACCTTTGTCGTGCGGATCGACATTGAGGAAACTGAGGATGCAGAAGAGAGAACTGGCTCGGGATCTTGACTCAACACAATCTATCCAACACATTCAGCGAAGCCCAGAAAACCGAACAAAATCGCACTTACTTTACCCGTATGCCCCATCTTTCGTTTCCACAGATCCAGTGACTTGGCAACTAACGTCTCCTCGTCCGTCTCCCTAGGCTTCTGCCGAGGCGAAGTCGAAGTCGAAGCCATGGAGGCCAAGATCGCTTTGACAGCTTGTACGTCCGCTGACCGCCGCGTTTGGGACTCTAGTCGGGTGTAGTCCTCAACGGTGGACACCCCACGTGGCTTCCAGGAAGCAAGGGCATCTTCTCCCCGAACGTATTTCTCCGATGTATCGAGTCTCCATAAATCGCGAGCGGATCTGGTTAACGGCGGCGTCAATTTGACACTGAACACCGTGCTGGTCTTTGACAGAACTTTGGTGGAATTGAGGAAGTTCAGGAATGTGCTTGGTTGCCTTGCATCCCGGGTTACAATTGATGTGGCCATGTCCATGCTAAAAGGAACCGGCTCCGCGCAAGTATCGACCTCTACGAGCCATGACACGGTCAATAAGACCCGTTGACCGGCAGTAGTGACGCGATTTAGAAGTACAGTGTCGTGGACGCCCGAGTCCCAAAGCGCCTCCACTGATAAAGAACCTGTCCCGTCCGGTTTGAACTCTACATTCTGCTGTTTCAGGAGTTTCAATTCCATCATGTCCTTCGATTCGGGCTCGTGGATTCTGCCTTTGACGTCGAGTAGCCTAACGTTCCCAACCTTCACTCTGGTCACGGAGACCCAAGGTAGCTGCCGGCCGGAGTTGGACAATAAGGATATCGACAATCTCCTCTGGAGTCCCTGGTGGAGGCAAAATGCTCCAGGATCGAGCGGACCCTGAGACACTACTGCGACTGGGGAATAGCCACCGTCCGAGCCCAGCTCCTGCACCTGCAACCATGCGATAGCATCATGGACCTGCTCTACCACGAAGTCATTCTCGGATCTTCTCATGGGTGGCAGCGGCGGCGCATCGAGGTCTGGGTTCCGGAGAGGCGGCATGCGTTGCTCCCTCATCTCATCCCATCTTTCCAACCGCTCCAGGTACATCGGCTTCACGACAGCAAAGAATTCGATTGGGGCGTATCCTTCGCGAAGATAGGTTGCGACTTTTGATGTCACCGTCACGGAGAATGTTCGCCGGAGCTTGAGTTCGGACAGAGACTGTTTCTCGATATCCACCGCCGACGAGACATACACCTCCTCCGAAGTTCCTTTTGACGAATTGGTGCCTTTGGCAGACGTGTTTTTTGGTCCGGTGAACGACGAAAGCCGAATCTGACAGTGCAGAGAGGAAAAGTCCAACGACGAAAGACCTTTGACCTGGTCGATTGTGACGAAGAAGTTGAGTTTCGCGGCGGTGGTGCTTTTGCTTGCTCCGGGCATTGGCGATGAAGCTCTGGTAGATGGCGCTGAACCCCTCGGGGAGCTGACTGAGAGCGCTGGGTTAACAACCTTGATATCGACCCGGCAAGAGCCAATTGCTTCTGCAGTGTATCTGCAGAATATCGGGACGATCGCCGTCGACGAAAGCCGGCGAGCGAGAGGTGCGAGTGATACGAGGGCATTGCCAATGAATGAGTAGGTGGGAGGGGGAGAGTCGTAGAATGGTTCTGATCCAGAGAAGTGTTGTGCGTAGGAAGGCCTGTCGATAAACGCTGTGAGGTTCCGCATCCGTTGAAGTTGCTGGTTCAAGCGATCCAAAGACCACATGTAAATGGCCGTATGTTCCTTATCTAGAACCTTCACAGCAACCGAAGGTCGGGTGTTGAGAGTCGGGGTTGCATCTACAACGTCGCCGAAGTCTTCTAATCCAGCGATGGTCTCCAGTGCCGAAGCCGGGAACGCAAGGGTGCCCCCTGCAGCAATTGTGAAGTTATAGGATACATTCTTCTTGAGTATTTTGCTGTTACATGAAGAATATGAGCTGCAATACTCTCGAGGGAGTTGAGACCGGCTTACCTTGCAATATTGGCTTCTTTAACCAAAACAGCACCAGAGAGTATTGTCTCGGCCATTGAGAAAGAACGGTGCGCCCTCCATTTGTCTAGCACTTTTCTGATTAGCCGAAGCTCTTTGGCGGAGTAGATGGTTGTTTCGATGACTTCAAACTGCTCGTCTATTGCCCCCTTTGAGCGTAATTCCAGCAACCGCTTCATCTGGTTCTGGACCGTCTTGAGTTGTTGCTCCATGTGCTCTCTTTCTGCCCTCAGCTCCTCTTCTTGTTCCGACTCTTCGATGGCGTTTAGGCGATTTTCGAACTCCTGCTTGGTCGCCTCTAAATTATCCAAGTCGGGGCTGGCCTGGCCATTGGTATCAATGCTGGTGTCGTCTGTTTGATCCGTCGGAAGAGGACTGTGTCCAGGAACGTCACTCCACACATCGTCGGTGAGACTCATAGCACTATCCGCGATGCCAAGGCTGCTTTCTGGACGGAAACCAAGAGAACTGTCTGGGCGTCGTATGGAATCCCTTCCACGCCGATGTTTAAGTTTCGTGATGCGATCAAACAGCTTGTCGAGATCATCATCGGGAAGGCTTTCCAAACCTGGATCAAGCCCATGAAGCCGAGCGAGGGCTGCTTCTCGTTGGGCGTAAACCCAGTCCGCATCCTCGACGTCATCGCCGCCTGGCGAGCCCGGGCGAGTTGACGTTTCTGCTGCATCCGCGGCTGCTAAATCGGCGGCGGATATGGAGATTGCCAGCGAGGACTTCGTCCGGTCCCGAATCTTCCTGACTTCTTCGGGATTATTAAACCGAAAAACGTGGTTGTGACCTAGACGCGGGCTTGAATCAGCAACGGAGATCAATGCCGGCGTACGGGCGGTCTCACCCAAAATAATGCGAAAACCGGACCGGAGTCGTGCGGGCTACAAACGTATAAATTAGGGGTGTGATCAGGGGTTTAGGATACCAGGCCACGCCTACCTGATTGGGTGGAATTTGCTTGCCGTTAAGAAGCTACGAAAAAGGATTCAGAAGTCGGATTTTAATGGCTGAATGAGCAACATACAGTTATGCTGTCCGGCGCCGCTGTGAGAGTAACGCGCGTGCCAGAGTGTTCGAACCAACAATGTTCTTCCAATATGTTATTCCCGCTGAGACGAATGGCTGCTGGCTTTTCGCTGTCCATTCGACCAACCTATGCAAGGTGTGAGACCAGAAACTGCGCAAATTATCCGAGAACGCGTACCATCGTCTTGCCTTCCTTCAGTTGATATATGAGGCACTCGCTCATTAGAGGGTCTTAAGAATAACATGTTAGTATGCTCCTCTCACGAATAGACAGTTGCCTCTCGGACCTTCGTTCTAGAGTTGTGAGGTAGTCATTAGCTTCTTATCAATGCGAAGAACCAAAACTACCACATACCAAGTTGACAAGATGTGGCATTCTCTTCGGGGTATGCACACCCACGTTGTTCTTCTCGACCGTGATCCCAAGCTCCTCCAAGGCCTTCTCGCGCTCTTTGTGAACCTCTTGCGTCTTCGTGAGCTTCTCTTCCCAGGTTTCGTTCAGACTTTGCATGAGCTTCTCGCTCGATTCCAGCTGTTCCTGCAGCTCTGCCTTTGTCACGGTCTTCACCGTTCCGTCCTTCGCTTGGTAGGTAACCTTTTGCATGGCAGCAGGTATCTTAGGGTCGAACGTATCTTCACCAGAGGAGGATGCCACCCGTGCTGCAAAACACTCTGGTAAGAACAAGCAAATCATCACAAGAACCAATCGTACCCCGAAGCATTTCGAGCTCTTCCTTAAGCTCACGAACAAGCTTCGCATTCGGGTCTTCGTTGATGACCGCCTTGTTCTTGATCTTCTTAGCCTGTATTTTGTTCACACAGTCAGCGTCTTGCACCTAAATGCGGTCGTCTTGACAAACCTGGTCCGCGTACCGCAGGGTACTGAGAGTTTCGTCGTAGTCGGCAGGCGAGATCGCAGCGATCATTGCAGTTTTGGAATTGCCACCAATACTGTCTTTCAGAAGCCACGTCAGAACCTAGACACCAAGAAGCACGTTAGACGACGGGAGGAGTGTCCTTAAAAGCGCAGGAGGGACTGACCGAATCACGATACGGAATATGTTCTGCTGCTGCCCCCTTTTTGCCCTTTGCTCCCTTTCCATCTGACTGGCTTTGTAACGCGAGAGCTGATATGACCTTGCCAAGCGTTGTAAGAGACTTGTTGATATTTGCACCCTCCTTCAATTGCTGCCCTGTAGCACCCGTTGACCGCGCTCTTTCCGAACCAGCCAAATCGACTAAGCTGATGCGCGACACTTTTTCAGTATCGAGATTGGTGTCTGTATCGTGCCGTCTCTGGGTCAGCAAAAGTGTAAAGACCGCGTGTGATCGTGACGACCTAGAGAAACAGCCGCAATGAGTCTTAGGGCGGTACAAGCATGATGAAGCGGTGCTCACGTTTCGTTCATGTTGGTCGCCGCGACGGTTCTTGCTTTATTCCCTTCGTCCATGAGGTTCATCATGTCGTCGTAGCTGCTGACAACAAGCTTGGAGAGATCCTCGACATAGGGGCCCAGACTGGAGGAAGTGGTTAATCGAGAACGAAACAGCGATCGAAATCCAGGGGACGAACCTTGGGTGTTCTCGGACTTTCAGATTTCCCTTGTTCTTGGGGTTCAGAAGGTCGCGAACTTTCTCGTTGTAAATTTCAATGTAGGAGACCTCGACTACAAATTTGACATTTGGGTCGGCGGCCATCTTCTCGTTCGCGCGATCGAAGAGCTCCATGCAGGTTTGAGGGATAATGCCCTTGTCCGGGCCATCTGTACAGAAGAACGGATCAGCCGACTGTCTCAGCGACGATCAAGTTGACATACATACATCCCATCATACTATAGGACTTTCCGGAACCTGTTGAGCGTTATGCAGACATGTGGTGAGACTTCCCCAGCTACATTCCCCAAAGTGATTGGAATGCGACGTGACACTAACCCGTTTGACCATCTAGATGATTGAGACAGAGAGAATCAGAATATAAGTCGTTTCGGTCACGAGCGCTGCATGAACGCGAGCACCACCGACGCACATGCTAAAATACACGCGTTGAACCCGGCAAATCCATGATCCAGCAGTTCTTTGCCCAAATCTTCATACAACGTTCTCTGACTGCAATACTCTGGGGCATCCCTCGAGCCCGCAGACCAATAACTCTTGTCGAAAGAGAATGACATCGTTTTCCTCTCTATGGCTTTGCTGACCTTTGCTTGGTCCGAGCTATCCGGAGGGTCGAGGAATGTCATGTTCCCCTGCATACGAACAAGCTCCTTTGCGCCGCGGGCGATCTCTGTTCATCGGATGTCGGTATGCGATATGTTAGTATTGGCGCCGTGCAGGTCTCCCAGAGCATAGGTGAGAGGTTCAGTCCGAAATGAAAGTAGTGCTTGCCTCGCGAATTTAGGGGCCTACATCTTACGACGACTTTAATGTTCCCCTCTCCTGCCTCCATTGGTACAGAATGCTCCTTTCTCCTTGACTTCTAGGGGTTATAGGGCGTGCCGTGGGGGTATTCGACGCGTAGCGTGGCTTGAGGGATTGTTGTGAGGTGAGAGCGACCGCGTAGTCGAAGAGCGAACCAGCAACGGAGGATTGTGATTTCTTCGTACTTCGCCGACGGGCTCTTGCGCTTCAGTTTTCCTCTGCACCTCCTTCAGTTCCCCGACGATGAGACAACTGAAATTCCACGAAAAGAAGCTTCTGCGTAAAGTAGATCTATTAAATGTGGGTGTTTAGCTGTTCCTTCGATGTTAAGTTCTCTTGACTAAGGCTCGTCTTCCCGCAGTGGAAGGACGATGCCAACGTCCGCGAAATCACCATTATTCGGCGGTACCACCTTCCATCCCGAGACGAATACCATAAGTAAGTCCACCTTTGATTTTTTCTTAATACCTAATCTTGAATCTCTGTGCTTTCTAGGTACAATCGGCTTTGCGGCTCCATTCGTGGCTTCGTCTACCGCTTGTCGCTACTCCCAGCCCAGGACCCCATTCGGGCGAAGATGCAAGCAGCTGTGCTCGCAAAGATGTACGACATGGGGGTACTTAACTCAGACGCTAAGCTCAGTGATATAGAGAATAAGCTTACGGTCTCAGCATTCTGCAAACGGAGGTTAGCTGTGGTAATGTGCCAGTTAAAGATGGCTGAGACCGTTAGCTCGGTGAGACTTCGACTATTTAATTGTATATTCAGCTCTGACGTGCATCCTGACGCATACAATAGGCTGTTAAGTTTATCGAGCAAGGCCATGTTCGAGTAGGACCCGATTGTATCACTGACCCGGCATTTCTCGTCACTCGGTGCGGACCACGGACTTCATCTTCTGGGAAGTTACTCTCTAACGACTTGGCATCGACTTCTAGCAACATGGAGGACTTCGTGACATGGGTGGATACCTCTAAACTCAAGCGCACAGTAATGACATACAATGACGAGGTGGGTGCAGATCGTATACCCGAGATAATTGCAATGCTCTGACGTTAGTGATGCAGCTCGACGATTACGACTTGCTCTAAATTCGAGCCAAGGGCTGGACGCACTTGGTTCACTCAGTCTACTATACGGGTCAGCCCACCGAGCTGAGCGCCTCTGCGCCCTATCACCATCCCACGGAAAAGCACCTTGAAGTGTGTGGTAGGGCTGAAGTATGGCTGTCAATTGGTGTTCACGGAAGCAATGCAGCATTCCCATAAGAAGGCAGTTTAGGCCGAGTCTCAAATGATAATTAGATACGATTAAAATACAGAAAAACTGCTCCCAAAAAACAGCCAGGCTCGTCCTATTCCTTTTCCGTCTCGCCTTCCATCTCCCTGGCTTCTTTCACGTATCTTCCCATCCTCTCCACCGCTGCCTCCAAGTTGACTTTGAACTTTCCCGAAACCGGTACTACGTCCAAAAACATCCCTTCCTCGCTTAGCTCCGAGTCCACGAAAGACTTCAACTTTTCTAATTTAGCCTTCGCTTCGTTGACAGCGTCCGCGTCAGAGTCGTCGAGCTGGTCAGCCTTGTTCGCAAGAACCATTCGGGCTCGTCGACTAAGACCGGTCTTGTACGTCTCGAGCTCGTTCTTGAGAACACGAAGTTCTTCCCATGGTGCTTCCCCGGAGAAATCCACCACGTAAACAAGAGCTAGCGATCGCTCAATGCTCCGAAGGAAAGAGTGCCCGAGACCCACGTTCTCCGAGGCTCGGGCAATTAGTCCGGGATTGTCCGCAATAGTGAAGCGGTATAACTCTCCTCCTAAGCGAGATGCCATGAGTTTGGTCTCAGGGATTAGTCCCGCATCCATGGCCTCGCGATCCGCTTTCCGCCTAAGCCATGAGTCCTCGATGACGTTGCTTCCATCACCGTCGAACTCGCCGTTTTCCCAAACCCGTACGGTTCCGATTTGAGGATTCAGAGTCGTGAAGGCGTAGGGAGCAACTTCAGCCTGGCTTCTCGTGAGAGCACGTAATAGGGTGCTTTTTCCTGCGTTTGGGAATCCTACGAGGCCAATGTCTGCTAGAAGCTTTAGTTCCAACTCCAACGTGATCCAGTCACCCTCTTTGCCCCTCGTGGCCCACTTCGGTGAACGGTTTGTAAGTGTCAAGAAATGGGGATTGCCGAACCCTCCAGACCCTCCTCGGGCTACGAGGTGACCTTGACTGCCTTCCGCAGTGGGAGATGTCAAGTCAAGGTCAAGACCGGAAGCGTCCCCGTACAGCTGTCGCTCCTGTATTCGCTCTCGCTCGGCGGTCCGTTCCTCCCGTAGCAGAGCGTTTTCGGCCTCCCTAAAGAAGTCGCTCCCTTCATTCTCCTCTGTGTGCATTGGGTAATGCACCCATCGAAGGCCGCGGAGCTTCTTCCCCCTTTCATCATCATCCAGACCTTCCAGCATATTCTCCAACGCTTCCTCCTTCGTCTTGGCCTTCCTTTCCGGATCCGTGACCTCCCTGACAATGGTACCCACGGGTACTCGAATGACAGTGTCCTTTGCGCTCTTCCCATGTCGGAAAGCGCCCAGTCCATTTGATCCTTTGGCGGCTCGTATCTGCTTGGGGATCCCCACCAGCGATCCAATGCTTGAATCACAAACGATGTAGACACTTCCCCCTTGCCCTCCATTGCCTCCGGATGGTGGCCCATTGGGTTTGAACTTCTCGCGATGGAATGCGACGGCACCATCTCCACCCTTGCCTGAAAGAGACGTTATTCGGAGGGAGGGTGAGCGGCTGCCGTAAGCAAGACACGATGCCCGAGATGAAGTTAAAATGGGATAAGATGTGTAGCGAGAACTCACCAGCACGGACGTCAACTACCAGGTGGTCGAGAAATGTTTGACCCTACCAATCGGGAAACGAAGAGAGGACGGTACGGCATCAGCGAACTCGCGAAAGCTGTGCTCTAACTGCGCGAAGCCGTGGCGAAGAAATGATATCATGCCGCCCTGAGAAGAGGCGGGGACTCACCTGCTGTCGACGCTTGTGTTCCACCGCTTTAGCCCTCCTCCTTACGTCGGGCTGCGTGCTCGACAGGGTCCGGGTATGCTTCGGCCATGGCTTGAAATCCGATGCTTGCCCGAAAGTGGCCTGCCGCGAAAAACGGGCCCAAGTTGCTGGTTTCAAATGAGCTGCTGAGGCCCTATGTGTCACACATTCGAGAAGGATCATCCGCGGAGTTGGAAGAGACCTGTGTTTCTTGCTATCACGAGAGCTCGTCGAGGTGTGGTGGTTCAAGTTCCCCAGTTTTCGTGCGTGACGCGACTTCTCACGAGCGAATTTCCTGTGTTCTGTTTGACCCACTCAATTCCCCCACCGGTAAAGATTTAAATGTAAGACCTTGAAGGATCAGGATGGAAGACAAATGCGCTCAAGTTAGGTTCAGAGGTAATGCTAGGAGTCAAATTCGAATGTTACGGGGGGAGTACAATCGATCCGTTTACATATCAGAAACCGTTAAATTACAATCGTCCATTTGTCTGGCGAGGTGGAAGTGAGCAAGATGAATCAATCAATGAGAATGAAGACGAGAAAATAGTCCGAAATAGTCCGAATTGAGGGGTGAAGAGCGTGTATGTCCAAAAGATGCAATGAAGTCCGTTACGTTAGCATGCTTGGTGAAGATGAAGGTTGGCCGCATCGTGCAACGAGGGCCGCTTCTGAGCTGTAATGTGAAGCTGCGTATCCAGACGCTCTTCACTTCTGCTCGGGGCTCCATCCTTTAAGGCCGAACTCGGTTGAATCCAAGTTCTCATCGAAGTCGTTCTAAACGATCGTGAATGCTTGGTTAACAAATGCGGGATCAGGGCTCCAGAGCGCGAAATCTCTCACCGCGTCACCAATTTGTGAGCCCGATACGCCATAGTTGCTCATCCCCTGTTTCAAAGGGAGGCGTCAGTTTAATATCTTCGATGAGAAGTCGAAGAGAAGACAAACAGGAGGCGCAAGATATTGCGACAAATATCCAGAGCCCTGACCCATAGATGAGCCCTGTGGGGAAACAAAAAGCGAAGAGGAATTGTTTCGCAGTTAGCCGGCGAGTCGTCTAGTATAAAGCCCAAAGGCCGGAATCACGAACCACCCATTGCGCGGCGTTGGATATTCCCTGACCGTCGTCACTGCTGTTACTGCCTTCGAGTTGCATTTGGAGGTACTGAAGTTCCTCTGTCAGGCGCCGGTTTTCATCCTCGAGCTGCTGGACGAGCGCTTTATTGGTAGCGTTCTTGAGAGTGTCTTTCAAGGTATTGACACTTTGCTCGAGCTGAGAGGGCGGAATGCCAAATGGAATGCGTCAGGGGCTTCATTCTTGATCGAAATGTATGCTGTTTTCAACGATCCACTCACTTGAGCGACATAAGCCCTGCGCTTGGCGCGGTGCCTTGGTACAGCAACGGCGTCAGTTCTGACCGGAGCCAGCGATCCTGCAATTGCAGACTCACCGAGCTTGGGCGGCGGCATTGCGAACTTTAGCTAGTGGGTCAAGCTCCTGGTTGGAAACAGCTGAGGGGCTTTGGCTTGGAACTATCTCAGACGTAGATGGGGTTGGAGTAGAAGGTTCTGTTTCAGAAGGAGCAGTCGAGACGGGACGAGACGGAGAATGCTGACTTGAACTCATGATGAAAGTTGTCTTCGATCCGTGTAAGAGAGGATTGGTGGTTGAGTAGACGTTTGCTGTATGTTGAGTCGTGAGTGGGCGTTGTCGGTTGTTGGTGTAGAACAAGCTGTTGGACTTGAGAACGCTTTTTAAATTCGCGGTAACAGTTGGGAGGGCCGACTTCCAAGTTACCCTAAACGGTCTTCTGTATTGATGTTAGCAAACAATGAAACAGGTGGAGCCGCCGTAAGCCTTTGTTAACTTGAACGTGGGTGAGAAATGTCGTAGAGTAACGATCGTTAGAGGAAAGGATCTCGGATTGTGAGCGTTTCCGTCGGAGAGGAGTTAGGTTTCAAGTGATCGATGCCGAATTTCAGCATCAGTGGAAAGGGGTTATCAAGGCTCGGTCCGGTGTGCAGGGCCGCGACCCAACGTCATTCTGCAACAGGACTGGAGTGACGGAGGCCACCGTCAGAGACCAATGTGGATCGGACCCTGTCTTGTGATGCTGAGAGAAAGAGCCTCCGAAAAAGAAGCATACGGAGGTTACAGCACGGGTTAGTACCGACACCAATCGGTACCGGTCTTGGTTCGGGGAGTGCGCAGCAGGCGTTAGAGTGTGCCGATCGGAAAGGGAAAAATCCTGTGTGCAGGCCGCCAGCTTTGCGCCGTCAGGGAACTGCGGAATACAGCCTCTGTTAATGTCGAGAGCGAGAGACACGTTGATCAAAAGACAAGACTTAGTGGGGACAGCGCTTGAATATTCGGACCGCTTAGATTCAACGTTCATCAAGACGAGCTGGCATCTGCCTCGAATGGATAAACGGCAAGCTGGAGAGAATCGGCTTGGAAGGTCGTGGGTCGGGGACCAGCGACTGAGACAGAGTTACGTTGTGCTTCTGAACCTGGTTGAGTGTCGAGGCTGTGTGGCCGCTGCCGTGAGCACACGGGGCAAGTGCACAAATCCGAATGTCCGCTGTAATCTCCGTGGCTCAGCCTGCCGATGGCGCCGACTCCATTTCGCGTGTTAGAATCCGGCAAGCCACCTTGTTACGAAGGGGTTCCATTTTTAACTATCACTTTACTACGACATATGGGGTCCCGGACATTTCCATGCTAGCCGATATTCTTTTACAATACCTGGGTGAGGCCCTTACCTCCCAATGTTTGCCGCCCGCATGGCGCGGACGAACACGCAATCATCTAGATAGGAAGATGCAATAGGGGTAGTGAGTAAATGGCCCAAGAAATAGGATTAATGGGAATATCAGACAAAGACGAGTTGAACTCGCAAGGTAGCTGAGATAAGTTTCTGCAGAGGGAGGGACTCCCCTAAAGCCAAATGCCTCAAGGCATCATGTAGAAGGATTGGGCACGAGAAATACTTACCAAGCTCGAAGTTGGTGGATCCAGGCAATAAAGCCGGTCTTTGGATGGAGGATAGCTTCACTTTCGGTCCCTACAAGACAGCATTCAGGTAAGCGACATGACAGATACGAAGAAGAAGAGAGACCATAAGAGTCAGAGTAACTATGGATAAATCAAGGCCCAGAGCAGGTCGCCGCCTCCAGGATGCTCGTCGACCCAGAACGGGACCAGCGAGCAGGAGACGGGTAACCTTGAGGCTTTGCCTCCCAGGCTCAAATAAAAGACTAGACATCATATCAAAGGTTGAGAAAGCGCTCCATGACGAAGACATACCGGGCTCTGAACAATAGTCAGTGTGTTGGGGAGTCTAGACTGAAATTTGTCGCCAGAAAAAGGCGCTCAGGACTGGGAACCGTGAGACGATCTACACGCCATCTCACGCCTTTCAACCCTTTTAGGTGCAACCCGAGTTCTGATAGTAAGTGTTCAACCTTCGAGGGCATGGTCGATCATACTTGAATTTCTGCTTAAAATCGTGGGTCGCCTTTCTCCGGTTAGATTCCAGGCCCTACGTCGACCCACGAGAGCGAGGCGCTGTGCATCCGAATCCGCTTCTTGAATCACCCTTCTTTTAAAAATGCCTCTCATTAATCGCATGGGTGGAGCTACCACGCTTCTAAAACTCCTCCACAAACCATTGTTCCCCCTCAAGCCAACCTTAATCGCACGAGCAGCTTCGACTCGCCCTCCACTCAAGAGCTTCATCAACGAAGGAATTCCCCATCCTCTCGTCCAGTTGGTCAATCCGGAAACACGAAAGCCAGACCCACCAACGCGACTCGATGCTTTGCTTGCCAAATTGGATCGGAAGAGAGGAGACTACTACTCTTTGGTGGATCCAGGCCACATCCCAGCACCACTAATCGTTCTTCGGAATCGAAAAGCCGAGTTCGATAAGAAGAAGGCAGAAAAGGCAGCCGCGAAAGTAAAGAAGACAGAGACGAAGATCATCGAAATGACTTGGTCCATCGAACCGGGCGACCTACGCCACAAGCTATCAAAGGCGAAAAGCCACATAGAGAAAGGGGATGCTGTGGAGATTTTGTTCAAACCGAAGCCCAAGGTCCCGTTGCCAGAGCGTGGCCATATGCAAGGCATCGCAAATAGTGTGGAAGAGGAAATGCAGGCGATTTCCAACGATGTCAAGAAAGTGTCTAAAGGGAATGCCACAGTCATTACGGTCAAGCCGTCCTCAAGTGGCACCCCTGGACCGGGGGCGTCAGCAGCCAACTGATCAAGTACGGTGCATGTAGTTGTGGGGGCAAGATGTCGTGCTTTGGTTCGAGAGGACCAAATAGCATCATCTCGCCTTGCGCAGGTTTGCTTTCAGATTCGAAAGGCGGTTTGTATAGCATTCGCGCGGCCTATTGAATCTTATGCCCTACTAAGCCTACATCGATATCTTTATAGTTTACCACAACCTCTTTCGAGTAAAACTCGACTACATTATTGTTGTATAATGCGACTAAGGCCTGGTGTCCGGAAGACTTGGGTGAATGCATTCTATCCGCCCCACTGGCACCGGTGTAACGACCTTCAACTCGACAAATATCCCTGCAGGGCGAGAGTCTGCGTAGAATGATTGTAAAAATTTCGAAATTTCTTGCATTCAGACGCGGAGCAACGCCGGAGACAGAAGTCTCTTGTCGCACCCGTAAGGGCTCAAAGTAAGCACGGGGAAGTATTCTCTGGCTAAAGATACCCCGATACCCGTGACCCATTATCTTCGGATACTTGTCAGGCCAGACAGGGAAGACTCGGAAGGATAAGGTGCATGAGTCGCTGGGTGCGGAACATGCGAGAGACCTCGGACCGATGGTCACTAATTAGACCGCGTGAAAGCGAACACGGATTCAAAACCCGCCTTTTGACCCCTTATCCCCCACTCTCCCTCATTCCCCTACAGCCTCGCCAATACACCTCTCGTCTTCTGTTCCAAGTCCAGCGACAACCCAGATACCAAGAATCTGTTATATATCTATATCTTACCTACTAGGACACACCAGAAATGATAAGTACACCTCTGCACTACAGCCCCCGGACGTTACGCAGCTTGGCTTATACTATGCGGTTTCCCCTATATACGCTTCTCAAAAGCGACGGATTGAAACAGATGTTATGAAGATGTGAGCAGCGGTCCACACCGCACTCCCAGCCGTCGTTCGAGCTTGGACTGACGAGCCACTCGGAAACAGGTTGATGTCCGACCACGAGGTCCATCTCGTCAACGACAACCTGAACGAGTTTTATGTTCGGTTTTACGGTCCAGCAGAAAGTAAGTCAATATCTTCGTTGTCCCTTAGCTCCGGGCCGACCCGATTTCCTCGTCGGAAAGCACCATTCGCAGGCGGTGTATGGAAGATTCACGTCGAGCTACCAGAGCAATACCCATACAAGAGCCCAAGCATTGGATTTATGAATAAGATCTTCCACCCTAACATTGACGAGTTGTGAGCCCAGAGATTGCATTGGGTACCTCTGCCGAGCTAACACCTCGGTCCTGTGCGAAATAGGAGCGGTTCTGTGTGCTTGGACGTTATCAACCAGACTTGGTCGCCGATGTTCGGTGAGGCAGCCGTGAAAGTCTTTTCGCATCCGGACCGAACTAACATCCCATTGCCACTCCTAATTATTTCGTTCAATGATTGTTTCAGATATGATCAACATCTTTGAGGTGTTCCTCCCCCAGCTGCTCCGCTATCCGAACCCAAGCGACCCTTTGAACGGTGAAGCCGCTGCTTTGCTCATGCGCGAGCCTAAGAACTACGAGGCGAAGGTCAAAGGTATGTTTTAGTCTGCTCAAGGACTTTCCACAGACTCGCCCCTGACCGAGGTTGGACTCAGAGTACGTTCAGCGGTTCGCAACGAAAGAAGCTGCAGATGCTGTAGGAGGAGGTGAGAAGAAGGCTCCCGAGGAAGAGGAGGAGGAGGATGCAGAGATGAGCGACGTTGGCAGTCTGGACGATGAAGATCACATGGAGCAATAACCCCAGGCTCGTGATATTACGGTGGAGCGCAACGATACCATGATATTTAGGTTTCTTGGGTTTCTTCAATAATACCCCCGACTATGTCTCATTGTATATACATTGAAGCAGATATCTCCCTAATTTGTACCTCTGCAATAATCGGAACATTTTCCTTACTCTTCTCCTTCTGTTCTCGTTGTGAACACTCAGGGGCTGATCTTCATTTGTCGTTGCCCGGCTCTTGGACCATACCTTTGCAATCAACGTACTCGAGTCATCGCGGTGCCGCCGCCACTTCTCGGACCGACAACCACCTGAACCTACAGAATTCACGAGTCCATGGCGACGACTTCGCCACAGATACCGCCACACACGGTAAACGGATCTCCGGGAGATCCTACTACATCGATAGACATCCAAGGATGGAAAATTACTTCCACTTCGTTGCCTATTTCCAACGCCCCGGAAATCGACGAGCTGCAAGAGACCCTCCACGGAATTCCAATACCCGAGATGCCTTTTGGAAACAACTCTATTGTTCTAAAACATGAAGCTTCGGGGTGGGAGTACGGCTTTAATACTCTCGGCGCTCTAAGTGGAGTTAAGCTGGGTGAGCTGGGCGATGGCGACGGAGGAGTCAAAGTGGGGTATGCGAAGGAGTGGATGCAAAGCAGGTACATCACCCGTGGAAGGTGTCTGATTCAATGCGTTGCCACAACTGATGTTCTCGGTAAGATTAGAACCCAATTCTGATACCCCTATGCCAGAGACCTCACCCACAAAAGAGTACGATTGGACCTACACCACCACTTACCCTGGAAAAGAGTCGAAGAATTCATCCACTCATGTTAGTAAAAGGCCTCCCGGACGCTGCTATGAGCATGTCGATTGACACTGGTCAAATTTGAAGCTCAAATGGACACCTGCCGACCCAGAGAATCTTACACACTGCATTCCGTTGGCCCAACTATCAAGGCGAGACCCGATCCTCTACTATGCCGAAATACTACTATACGAGGATGAGCTACACGACAATGGTTCTTCTCGACTTGTGGTCAGGCTGGTAAGAGGGAGGCCGCTAAACTTCTGCAAACCGAAAGCCATGATATATTGATAACAGTCTTATGGTTTCAGCGTGTCATGCCGACATGCCTATTCATCCTGAGTCGTTTAACAGTGCGTGTAGACGGTGTGGTCTTCCGCACGTTCGACACACGAATATACCACTCTTTCCAACCCGACCCTTCCTCAACCTCTGGAACACCGCATGTCGTGAGGGAATGCAGCGGATGGGAAGCCCCGTATGACGTAGTGAAAAGGGTTAGGCGATCTCAATTGCTGTCTTTGGAGTGTTGATCTGAGGGGCGTTTTGTTTCCAGCATTTACCCAACCCGAACGACCTGACGCCCTTGACAGATGCTAACTTTATAGCACAAGTCCTCACGCAGCTGCCCAAGTCAGTGTCGCAAAACCCGAGAGCCAAAAATGGAACCGGGTGGAGGGGACTTGGGACAAGAGTTGAGATTTGCCACCTGGATCCAAAACCTGACACCCAAGTCGCGGCCGACGGAGTGTGAGCTTCATTGTCAGGGCTTTCTTTGAATATTCCTGTTACTCGTTCAATCGCCAACCGAATGCCTGATAGCACATGGGGACCGGCGACCCAACAAACCTACGCCTGAGGGCCAGAGGTAGAGCAGCGTGCACGTTACTACGTCGAGTATGCGTACGAAAGCAAGGAATATGCATTTGGTCGCCTAGGAAGTGCAAACTAGATGACTTCAAAGCGGCAGAAGCACTAATGGTGCTCTTCAGCTTCATGGTCGAAGATGGGACCGGTTGGTGGCTAGAAGGAAAGAAATGAGTAAAACAATCCGAGGAGAGGCACGGTAGCCTTACAGGAAGGTTGCGTTCCCTGGGAAGAGGATCAACGTTAACAAAACTAAACATCATTACGAGGCGACCGAAAAGACTTACCACTTTGTGCCACCGGGCATCATTGCGGCTGTTAAGGAAGAAGTTGTGAGATACAAAGAAAATGGGATCGCATCCTCAAACGCACGAATATATGGATCGGGGTGCAGCTTGTCCGCAAGCTGAGCTTCAGCCTTTGCAAATATTTCTGCGAGAGCTCTGGGATCCTTGACATTCCTGAAGGAGAACGGGTTCCAGGTGTCAGCCGTTTCTGTCCGAACGTGAGAGATTGGAGCGGGAGTTGGATGAAGTTGACAAGCAAAGTTGTTCATCTTCACCTGTTGCGCTCGAACTCCGCACGAATGGCTAGTGCTCTTGGTCTCCAAGCATCTCTCCGAGCTGCCCAGTTTAGTTCGTTGACGAGGAAGCGCTTGTAGAGCGACTTGACGTAGAGCCGGTGAGCTGGAATGGCCGAAGTCCGTGAGTGTCCAAAGATATTGAGTCCCAGAGTATTTCCTCACCTCCGGAAAATGTTGAAGACATTTGAATGAGTGGTCAATTATAGGAATAACAAGGGAAGAGGACTGAGAAACAAGAAAGTTGCAATCCCGACTGCAATTAGGTAATTAAACACTACGCGCAAACAGCAGCAACCGCTCTGACCGCCTCATCCCAAAGGTCCAACTGGCCCCATCCTTTAGAAATTGCAGCAATCACCATCCAACACCCTGCGCGACCATCTCCAAGACTATTGCCCTCGATTTCTTTCCCTTTCCGCTTCCCACTCCAAGAACCTACCATAAGCTCAATGCAGGCTCGTGCGAGCACCCTCAAAGTGCTTATCTGCTCGCTCGTCAATTCGCGATCCAGTCGAGCAAGGAGGCAAAATATCCATTTGGCATCGTTGTCGCAAAGCACAGGCTGCTTGCTAGTACCGTTGTGCAGGCAAGGATTCTTCTCGAGACGAGTGTTGAGCCAATAACCGAAGAACATAAGGAGGAGTAGGGTAGAGCGCTATAGGGAGCCGATTAGTTTAATAGACAGCATTTAGATCAAATAATAACTCACATTGTCCAGCTGGGCGATAATAGTTGCAGTAGGAGGCTTCGGCTTGTAACCAGGGGCTGGTTCCAGCGGAGAGTCTGGGTCAGCAGAAGGCCGATCATTTCCTGTAAGCGTCGGTGAAGTCTCAACAGAAACACTCGGGGAAGCACCGCTTGCTTGGTCCAGTTCGTCATCAATGATACCAGCTGGTTGCACCACAATTTCGGTCTCGCCCGCATCGCCGTTCTCCCATGTTTCCACGGGCTCCTCGTCCGACTCATCAAGGGCGTCATCGATATCGATCTCCTCTGAATTCATCTTCGAAGGTTCGGGACTTCGTGGACTTTCGGATTCGGCAGTTTGCTGGCCCTCCCCAGACCGTTGGAAAGGTAAAGCCCCAAGCTTTAAGTCACCATTGATATATCTCCACCACCCATCTCGATCCTTGGCACGCGGGAGTTCTACGATAGGTTTGACACCAGATGATGCTTCTGCGGTAGCGATAGTCTAAACAAACGCTGGTGAGCAGAACAAATAACCGGGATTGACAATTGCATACCTCCCGCAGCGCAGTGAATCTCTTCTCGAATGTATCTTTCCACATTTGAGAAGGTACAGCGTAGTTTGGACCGATATCCAATGCGGGGTTTGGAGGAGAAGGCGGTCGGATTGCTTGATGCTCGCGAGATGGGTTAGGAACTTTTGTGACGTTTGGTAGAGTAGCAGCATCCCGGCTGAGACAAAGATAACGTGTCAGCCAAGAGAAACAGTAAAAGCGATTGGACTGACCGGACTGTAAAAAGATATTGCATCCCATCTTGCGGCTCACCCGCGAAGTCTTCTGGGAGATCCGCCACCGGAAGAACCTGACACCCGACTCGTGGTGGGTCATTCAGGTAGTCTTCGTCTTCATCGTCATCATAATATCCACCACTGTCGTCTTTTGCAAGGGCTTCTCCGCCTCTACCCTCCAGAACCGCTGGCGGACGGACTCGAACTTCGCCATGGACCCCCTCGTCTTCTTCATCCTGTTCGATCACCCGCTTTCTCTTTAAAATCGTTCTCCGGTCGCCATCAGGATGTGAAATAGAGTCATCTACATCTCTGGAGTATTCGGGAGTATCGGGTATCATGGGTTGAAGGATAGCGTTGCTTGCCAGAACCTTGAGTGGTGGTGGCGGCGGAGGGAACGACCAGGTGAAAAGTTCGGCGGTTCGTTTTACGGTTTGACCTTCCCCCACGAACCTCTGTGAAACTCCTCACCTTCAACGGCAACTTTCGCCATCTAATTATCGCCACGGAATCTATCCGACTAATAGCATGGCTGCCAACGCAGGTGGAATGAGTGGAGTTACTTTAACTCCACGTCCCCAGACGCCACCCTCCCATCTCAGCTTCATCGCCCGCGAAGTAGTTGTCAGTAGCCAACCTTTCCCTTCACGCGTTCTATCCTCAAGATATATATGTTCTTCTCCGTCAGCCCCTTAACTTCAGATCTTTCAAAACTACAATCACCCAAGGGAAGAAAAGGCCAGCACTGCAATGTGTCTGGAGCGTTGATGGTCAGAGGTTGGCTACCTGCGGTAATGAGCACGGTGTTAGACTATGGAATCCCCAACAAAGCGTGCGTATAATCATTAAGTGACCACTAGACGTCATCAATCTAACTCTTGACTCTAGCTTCTTGCAAAGGATACGACTTTGACCACTGGTGGGCATACAAGCGGCTGTGATGTCACAGCGTGTGCCTGGAGTTCTTTCCACAAGGACTTTTTCTGCTCCTCGAGCGAACAAGACCGGGCATTAGTATTTTGGGATGCACGAAGTAAGTTGATCCTGGGCATTTTAAGATGTATTCTGACCAAGATGGGACGTAGAAAAGGGACCTGCTCACCAACTGAAAACGCCGGAAACGATATCAAGGATTCTCTATGCGCCCGACGGCGACAGTATTGCGGTTCAAGAGCATGGCTCTGTGATCAAGAGGCTCGAACTCAAGATGCTTCCGAGAGACTCGCATAAGTGGGACTTTGTCCCAGGGAAGCTCGACGCAGTTGAAGGGGTAAAAGCCTGAGCCTATGCCCCAAAGAGCTATACTAACTCTCCCTTTAGATCAGAGATTTCAAGTTCAATCATCCTGGTGACCTTTTATTTATTGCCACCAAATCCGGATCCTTTGCGACAGTCGAATACCCAACCTTGAATCTCCTCGAATCGTTCAGGTCTCATACGGGATACTGCAACGTTCTAGACCTAGATCCCCGTGGAAGGTTGCCCATTCTTTCCTCACTCGAATGGAATCGATTCTGAGTCTTGACTTCTTCTCGTTATAGTTATATGGCGACAGGCGGTGAGGACGGAATGGTGAATATCTTTAACAACGTCGAAATGCAATTATCTCGCGCAACCTTCATATCCGAGTAAGTGCAGCTTCTGCGTATTAGGCTTCCTCAACTAATCTTATAATGCTAGTCTACCGATCTACAACTTATCATACTCCTTTGATGGCGAGTACCTAGCCGTAGGACAACTCAGCAGTGACGTCGTGATAGTATGTGATGCTCCGTTACATAGCCAGTGCAGTTGTTCACATGAATTCATAGGCATCATCCGTGTCGGGTGAAGTCCTCTACAGGGAGATGCGACAAGGAGGGTGGCCATCATGCATCACGTGGCATCCGTCGAAATACATCATCGCTACGTGTGGGGACCACCCAAAAGGCAGGGCTGCTGGTTGGATAGCCGTTAACAGTATGACACAGCAAAGCTGAGTCTATCTTTTACCCGATAAACGGTATGACATATATCGATATCCTGGATGCGTGTTCACAACATGACATTCGATCGGTCCACAGGCTATTCGAAGAGAACGCAAAAACGAGGCCTGGAGAGGGCTCAACTCCTAATTTACTATCTAATCGACCCTCCTCTGGCCAGACTCATATTTTCCTACGGAGAGTGAAGAATTGAGAAATTGAGGCTGTGGACGATAATGTGCGCTTGAAGTCGTGAGCGATTAGGTTCATCAGACTTGAAGCGACGCATAAGCCGCTCTTGCCAAGGGAACAGCAAGCCCGAACGCCACATGAGGGTTTCTAACACAGCAAAACTAAGGAGAGAGGATTGAGAGCCTTCCAGTACGGCCGCATTCGTTGAAGCTTGTGTATTCCGCAATTTGCAGCAGAAGTGGACGGGACTATCGGTGGCGAACGCTTTGCCCTGACTTCAGATGCCCGAATATCCTCGCACCCATGCTTTTACATTATACCGAGCAAAATTTCAACTCCAGTCGGCAACGAGAGGGCCATTTAAGTACATCCCGAGTTGAGTGGAACCCGACCCAATCAGCGGAACTCGACTTAGCCCCGGCCAATCACCGAATTTATCCTCTCGTTGAGCGACTCAATTAATCGGGTCGTATTTCAACATTGTTTCTTCATCGAGAAGAGCCGCTGGCGTGTTTTCATGGGGGGTGGGATGCATTTTCCGAGTGATTCCGAATCGCCAACCCCTGGAACACGGCTAGAACCTTCCCTTCTCCGTTCGCTCCCGTCCCTGCTAGCGATAGCTCATAAAGCTATTTTTACCCTTGTCTGTGGGACCTATGACTCTTCAGCACGATCTCTTCCGGCGCAGCTGCTTGGAAGCTCGAAGAAACTTCCAGAACTGCGGCGATTCAACGAGGTTGAGCAAACACGATACCTATCACAGCGTGTTCCGAGGAAAATAGTGACCACAAGGTCATTCACTGACGAAAATAAGGTCATTCAATGACGTGTAGGATGGCACCAGGTGACTCCGTCTCCCGAAATTTCTCGCAAAGTTGAATGTCCCGGACGGGGGACCGACAAGGTATTTAAACGCCTCGCCCAACACGTCTTCTAGCTATTCAAACCAAAGATAATATCTTCTTGCTCTACAAAGTCTCAGATACACTCGACTCATCAAGCCCTTTACGTGCCTCCAGACAAGATCATGTCGTTGACCCGCTCTCTTCTTAACGAGTTCCGCCCCTTCTTCCGCATCCTCGACGACCCATTCTACGCCACCGGCGACCCATTCTCGGTCGTTCCGCGACAGCAGCAATCCGAACGTGACGGAGACGCTCTTCAGAACCACTTCTGGGGCGCCAACAGGAACGGCCCGATCGTCCGCTCGCCCCATGTCCACTTAAACGACGAAGAGGGCAAGTATGTCGTCGAAGCCGAGCTCCCTGGCATCACAAAAGAGAACCTGGACGTCTCCATTGGAGACAGCGGACGAAGCTTAACCATCAAGGGGCACGCCTCAGCTTCGTCTGACGATACCGCTCAGCAGGCCAAGGCCGAGGCATCAAGCTCGCAGCCAGGCAGGACTGAAGGTAAGTTTGCATATAATATCTATTTCTTCGTAGAAATAAACAGATCCTGACTTGGTTCCCGATGTAGTAGCTCAAAAGAATGCTCCCGAAGCCGGACAGCCTACCCACCGCTGGTCCACCCGTTCGTCATTCGAGCGCACGATCTGGCTCCCTCGCCCAGTCGATGCTCAGAAAGTTAGCGCGAAACTTGACCATGGTATTTTGACCTTGGAGATCCCCAAGCTCCAGGCTCAAACACAGCGGGTTACGGTCAATTGAGCGGCGACGTTGCGGCTGCACCATTCACCTTCCCCTCAGTGCTTCCACCCCCAAATAACCTAGTCAGTTTATTGTTTCTGTACTTGTGTCTTAAATCATCCGTGTAAATGCAATTTGTTCCTCATATCGTCATGATGGCATGAATCGCTCAGCCCGACATCGACGTGGCGAAAAATGTCGGGGGCGGCACCAACCAATTGATCATTAGGTTAGTCACGTGCCGGCCCCAACTGGTGCACCTCCGACTTTGCAAAACAAAAGAGCTCCATCGATCCGTTCTACGGTTCTTTCTCGATCTAGTTGCGACATCGCCCACATGACCACGTTCCAGAGTCCTCGAATATTCGGGCCTCGGGGCTTACGGGAAGAAGTCGTTGGTTGTGCGGGCAGTGGAGAATTGGGGACCTGCGAGGATCCGCCACATCACGACTTCATGAGTGGGGCT
The DNA here is from genome assembly GCA_019633595.1 of Tulasnella sp. UAMH 9824. Taxonomy (NCBI): domain Eukaryota; kingdom Fungi; phylum Basidiomycota; class Agaricomycetes; order Cantharellales; family Tulasnellaceae; genus Tulasnella; species Tulasnella sp. UAMH 9824. The sequence goes on along the minus strand of WSUI01000210.1, from coordinate 8,110 downwards.
AAATGTCGTCAATAATTTTTATTACCGATACGACCTAGTTTGGTGCTCGAGTGGCCGGTCTAGGGATATATAAACAACCCCCCGGTCAACCCATCCCCGCCCCCACAATTTATCGACGATCACTCATCCGAAAGAGCAATCACACATCCCTCCAAAGCCTAAACCATATTCAGCTCTAACATAACGTTTTTAAAACATGTCGCTGAACCGCCAATTCTACAACGACTTCCGTCCTCTGTACGGCAACGGCTTTGAAGATCCTTTCACCTCAGCCTTCGACCCATACTCGCTCGTACCCCGTCAACAGCCAAGAGATCGCACTCAGTCAAACGCCGCTCAACGTTACAGCGAAGACTCCATGTTTTCCAATAGCGGCAGTCTCACGACGCGTTCGCCCAACGTTCACTTGAGCGACGAAGGTGACCACTACCATGTAGAAGCCGAGGTCCCCGGAATCCGCAAGGAAAACTTGGACGTCAGCATCGGAGACAACGGTCGCAGCTTGACGATTCGAGGTGGGGCTGCTGTCTCCGGGTCCGCTGGAGGCGACACCTTGGAGGAGACGGAGGGCGAAGCGACGTCTCCCAGCGTTGGCAAGTCCGTTCGTGGTACCACTACCACGACTGAGTACACCGAGACAGGTGGGAGCCACTCAACATAGGTTCAGCCTTGCAGTTGATAGCTTAACCGAACTTGTATCTTGCAGTAACGACCTCGAGTTCTCAAGGGGGCGAAAGGCAACCCGTCCAACGCTGGACCTCCAGGTCTTCCTTCGCCCGAACCATGTGGCTCCCCCGTCCCGTTGATCCTCAAGGGGTCAAGGCGACATTGGACCACGGAGTACTGACTCTGGAGATTCCGAAGCTATCGGCTCAGAACCACCGCATCAATATCGGCTAAGGGAGTCCTTAAAAACCACAGATTTCCCTTATGCAGACCTGTCTTGTATCTTAGTATGAAAAGTATTCCGTGAATACAGCTTTGTTGAAATCGCCGCAATATTCAGCTTTGCGCGAACTTAAACCACGCTCGAGTAGCCATCGGCGGATTCAGGTCGTAGCACTTGTATAACGTCGATGTACGGCACTATATAGGGTCGTATGCAGACGAGAACTTAAGAGACAATAGACGAGAACGAATCAAGAAAGAAATCGAGAATAACAGGAAGAAGAAAGAGAAAAAAAGAGTGAAAGTGAAAAGCAAGGCACAAATAAAGCCATCAAAGAACAAGGGAGAAAAAAAAAGAAAAAGAAAAACGGGGATTTAAATCCAACCTGTACAAAAACAGACCAATGTCCCAATCAAGGAATAGGCATGAAAGTGTGAAGTGAACTTTAGGGAAGAAAGAGATCCAAGAAACCTTAATAAGTGGTGTTTACGACCAAGAGATTAGCAGGAAGCAGGCCGATGTCGAAGGGGAAAATGATCGAAACGAATTAATGGTGGCCGTGCTGTTCCGCTGAAGAGACGAGCGATCCTGAGCTGGAGGCGGCGCCGAGCGCTACCTCCGTCATGTCCTCACTGTGTTCTGCACCTTGCTTTCCATGTCCATGTCCGTATCCATATCCATGCCCGAGCTCCGTGCTCTCATCCACTTCTCCATCCTCATCATGGTAGTAGTCATCATCCTCGAAGTACTCCTTCCACCCACCAATGGGCTCGTCCTCGAAATCCGAATACTGGTCGTCCACCACGTCGATGATCGAATCCCCGTCCTCGTCGTGCGTAGCCGGTGGGGGAGGCAACCACGTCCTCTCAACTCGCGCGTCGAACAGCGACGTCTCGATCGTCGGGTACTGCTCCTCGAACATCCGGATGCCAAGCTCGTGGCCCAACGTCGAGTTGCCCCTCCATCGCGAATGCTTGACGAATAGGAACTTGGACGGACCGCCCGTGCGCTTGGGCACTTGGGACGTGCTCGCGCTGCGCTTGAGATCGGGTTTCGTGGCGACAGGAGGCGAGGGGGCAGTCGCTTCCGGTACCGCCGTCGTAAGTTGAGGGGCAGTCTGATTCGGATGTGATGCGGAAGGGAGGTGTGGAGTGGGTGGGCACTCGTCGATGTCACTATCGCTGTCTTCAGGGATGGCTGTCGACTGAGCGAGCTGCAAAGTGTATGTCGAGGCCGAAGGGTCGACCGCAAGCGGCGGACAGGGGCTTCCCGTAGGGGTACTGTCGTCTTCCGTAAGAGTATCCTCGCCGGTGTTCCTGTCGCTTTCTTCCTCTCGTGGGAGAGCCTCTTCTTCCTCGATGGACAGGTCCAGGCATGTGGTGCTTGGGTCGACCGTGGTCGGGAGGGTGATGGTCGTGGCGGAACGGTCGGGAAGGAAGGACGGGACGGAAAGGGGCGACTCGGTGGTGAAGCTCGACGAAGAGGCGTTGATAGGAGACGAAAACGAATGAGAGTGGCGCGGAGTATCTTGTCGCTCCTGTTCGGCTCCGTCATCCGGATTATCAAAGCTTGCCAGGCTGAGAGACGATTCGCCTCCTGGAAGGGGAACGTTGTGTGGCTCCACAGTGGCGGCTGGACGTTCCATGTAAGGAGAGTTCGACCTCGACCGAGAGGGAGGAGTGGTAGATGGATTTGGTCGGACGTCGAGGCTCAAGCCGACGGCGTGGTCCTCGGATTCATCCACGTCGACCGCCGGTAGGGTCTCCACCACACTTCCAACGTCTGAATCAGTTGGAGACTTGGCCTTTGCTTTGCCCTTCCCTTTGCCCGGCGAGACGACACCCGAGGGCGGTACTGAGGCTTTCCATCCTACCAGCTTCGCAATCGCCTTCCAAAACTTGTTCCATCGCCTCCTGTCGCGTCTGGATGTCCCAGCGATGATTGAATCCGCGGGCGCCCTCTGGTTGAAGAGGGGACCGAAACGAGACCGGCTCGTAGGACTCTTCATGGCGGGTGCAGGTGGGCCCCGAGGGTAGAGGGATTCGGGGACTTGAGATCCGCTGCTCTCTTGATGAGCTGGCCGGGTGCGCGACGGTCGGGGGGAGGAGGATAAATGGGAGCGATCATCCGCAGGCAGTGCCTGAGATGAAGTGGCTGAGGGGACATCACTCGGTGGAGATGGAGGGACGACATGGAGACCGTCGGGATGGGGTTCCGTCGTGCCGTTGGAGGAAGCGACTGCGACGACTTCTGCTTCGTCGGCCCTGGACGCGGCCACTGCCTCCGCTACCGCCGCGTTTCTCCTTGCCTTGGACTGCGACTTGGTGCGTGGGTAATCCGTAGTATCCTCCGAGCACCCCCGAGTACCATCTGTCAGTTCCCGTTCGAGACGTGGTGGCGGCGGGCAATACGGGTCGAGCTGCTTGTTAGGTGAAATCTGTGTGTGCGTGCGGGGATGATGATGGAAACCATTTGCAATTGTGAATTAGCGCCCGAGAGTCGCCATAGATAGACGGCCACGCGACACGCACCGTAAACAACTTGGGAAGAGTGAACCGTTTTCCAGCCTTGGGGGCTCGCACGTCTACACGAACAGGCTGCATAGCAACTTGCTGCTGCTGCTGCTTCCAGTCGACGGTCTTGTCTGCGGAGAGCTGCAAAGGGGCGATTGTAACTTGGTCTGAGGCTGGGGTGGCTGGCTTAATATCAACGGATTTGCGATGATGGCTGCTCTTGCTGGAGTCGTTCTTTCGCGACTTGCGGCGTTTACTGAGAGTGGAAGCAGGTGGTGGAGAGGGAGAGGGAGGGGAAAGTTGCTGGAGAGGGAGGTCTTGGATTTGAGAACGAGGAGTTGCGAGGAGAGTGGAAGTAGGAGAGTCTGTTTGCAGCATGACGTCTTTGAAATTGATTTTGTGAGTTGTGGGATCTGATGACTTGTTTACAAAAAGGATGACATGGAGAAAGGAGGGGGTTGTAAAAGAAAGGAGTGGCACAGCGCAGGCAAAAGGGAGGGGGGGGGTAAGGTGAAGGGAGAGAAGATATGGGAGAGTCTGAGAGGAGGTTCGCTCTTTTGCGCTGGTGGGGAACTGATCACGCTTCTCAGGGGCATCTCAGAACCCACAACATCGCTTTTCGACGACAAAACATCAAACACGCGAGAGAAGAGAACTCGCTTCATCGCAACACTCCATTTCATTAAGCAACGGCTGCCGCACGTCGATCCCGCCGCCGCATTCGGCATCGCTCGGGAAAAAGGGATCATGCCCGGATAGCTTTCACAAATGTTAGAAAAATACACTAGAAAATTTATAATCTCGTCGAACGGAATCAAGTGTTGCCCAACCGTGCCTACCCCGGCCCGGGAAGGGGTGCCGGCGTTTACGGCGGTCTCGATTACCCGAATTGAATCTGCAGTGCAATGTCTCCCATCCCGATCTGGCTTGACTCCGATCCGGTATGAAAGACTATGAGCCCAGTTGCCAGAGGATTGCTAAATCATCCCTGTTTAGGGTCACGACGATGCAGTGGCCATCCTATTGGCCTGCAGCCTCCCTGAAGTCAAGCTTCTCGGCCTATCGACGGTAAGTACCTTCATACCATTTCACTATCTGAGACAAGACGTCGAGCCAGGACGCTCCTTCTCGATCACAGGTGCACGGAAATACCACTGCAGACTTCACTTTCACGAACGGAGTCCGGTTGTTGGAGTTCTACGCCGCGGACCCAGGAGTCAAAGTCTGGAGAGGAGCAGATAAACCCTTGATCAGTGTGTGCTCAGGATTCCGCTTTATTCCCCTATGGCTTACAATGCAATTGATCGTTCTAGGACCTACCCGAGCGGACCCCCAGATCCACGGAGCCAATGGTCTCGGGGGCGCAGATGAATTGCCCGACTTGGCTGATGAAGGGGTGAAAGCCCGCTTAGAACACTCCAAAGGACTCAAGGCTATTCATGGAATGGCTTCAGCCATCAACGAAACCTATCGTAACGGAGAAGGGCAAAAAGTCACGCTCGTTGCCACTGGGCCTTTGACGAATGTAGCTCTCTTCGTCAGCGTCTATCCCGAGCTGATCGACGGCGTCGAGCAGATCGTTTTCATGGGCGGAGGCGTTGGGATCGGAAACCGAAGTCCTGTCGCGGAGTTCAACATCCTGTGCGATCCGGGTAAGTCAATGGTCTATGCATGCGTGTGCACACATTCTCCTGATGACGCCTTTGGCACCAGAGGCTGCACAAATCGTGCTGGACGTCCCGATCCCCAAGGTCATGATACCCCTGAACGTAACGCACACAGCACTCTTGACCTCTTCGCGGCACGCCCGACTTCTAGACCCGATTTCAGAGTGGCAAGAGGGACCACTTCCTCGAGCGACCACGCCTCTGCGTTCGATCCTTTCTTCCGCGCTATCGTTCTTCGTCGAGTCCTACAAATCCACTTTCCGCTTCATGGATGGACCTCCGCTGCACGACGTTCTGACCATAGCGTACATCGTCGCACCGCAACTGTTCCGGACAACGCGATACCGCGTGGACGTCGAATTAGGAGTCTCGCATGCGATGGGAGAGGTCGGCCTTCCGTTTCTTCCCCTCTCCTCCGAACCATAATTAACCTGGAATTTTCGAATCAGACGGTCGTCGACCTCTACCGATATCGCCAGTGCGATGATTCTTGGGGCAGAAGTGGATTGAACTGCCTTGTGGCCACTGAGGCGGACGTGAGTCCTTCCACTACCGTAATTGCCGCCGACTTCTGACCCCATGGCGTACCATCACTGCAGGTCCCAGAAATATTCGACATTATTCTACAAGCCGTACACCTGTGCGACGACCGACGCGCAAAGAGGGGTTCGTAGCACAAGAATTCGTCATAGTTCCTGTATATACAAGGTTGAAAGAATAAGAAGAATTACAACAAACAGATGCGTTTCTGAAGTAGAGGATATCAGAGAGAATATAATTTATGCGTCGAATAGGGAGCTTGTCGGTCGACCGGGACTGCTGCCGTCCAGGAAGATCTTGCTCAGTGGTCGATTCTGGCCTCGTGCGCGCGGCCTCTGTCCAACTCGGATACTTCGGATCGCCTCGTCAAGGTCTCCTCTTCCGATCGTCTTCCGGCTGATGCTGGCAGGCATACTGGGCGGGGCGAGAAGCTGTTGTGCCGACGGCTTCTTCTTCAACGTGTTCTGGAATAAGCACAGTCGGTATCTATCGTTCAAGCCCTGAGCACAACAAAGGCTTACCGAGACCTGAGGCTCTTCCTCGTCAACTTCGTCGACGGTCGAAGTCTCTGGTTGCACCGAAACGAGTTTCTTAGGCTCTGCCGCGTGTACTTCAACCGACGCTTTCTACATTTCTCAGTGAAGTTAGTAACCTCGTGAGTTGAGAACACTAGGACGGCGGACGTACCTGCAATGCGGAAGAAAACGACATTACCAAGCCGAAGAAGTCTTCAGGCTTGAGGCCCTCATTTCCGTCTGGTGTTTCTCCGTAATACGCCAGCAGGGACTTCAGTTCCATATCTACGGAAGTGGCGTCTTCCTTCAGCTGAAGCACGCTACTCCCCACGATTTTGACGAAGGGCTGAGACCGTAGTGTCAAACTGGTGAGGTCTGGAAACACGGTGAGATGCACTTACTTCCATCACCTGTACAAACTTATCGCCGGGCGTACTAGACTTTCGTTGAACAACGATCTCATTCTTGAGCTGTTCGAGACCAGCGTAGATCGCGTTGGCGGAAGCGATAACCGTCTGGACAGACACTGGACAGTTGTATTGGTTAGCCGATCCCAAAACCGGCTCGAGAAGTCCATACCTCGAGCTGCAGATTCCGCATGAGGCAAATCTTCAATGAACAAGACGAGCGATGGGTCGGATCGAAGAAGCACCCGAGCCAAATAGTGCAACAACGTCGGACACCCAGGGTCTGCGTTTGCGGTCTTTGTCTCTTTCATCTTTCGTTGGCAACCACAAGTTTAAGTCAGCTCTGTCCTGACTTCCAAGTGGTCCACGTACCTTCATCAGAGCGTCCAGCTGGAAGCCACGTGCTCCTCCTCTAAACGTCGACCCATTCAGCGCATTTCCGATAGCAAGAACGGTCTGGACGTTCTGTCAGCAATTTGCATGGGACCAAGTCTCGGCATCCTTACCTGCAAAACCTTCTTGAATCGGGGCGAGGTACGGAGCTCGCTACCCGCAGATCGGAGCATTTCCAGTTCTGGCCGGACTTCTTCCATGTCCATCTCAAGCTTTCTTCGGTAAAGGATGCACTCGAGGCGTTGCGATAGCCGTGGAATAGTCATTATCTACCAAAATGTTAAGTCGGAGGAACAGGATTGCGGTGGCGAACGACGTACCTCGCTGAAATACTGGTCGGCCTTGGCCAATTTCCCAATGTCCGCGAAATCTTTCAGTCGACCAACCTACGGAACGGGGTCAGAGCGAATCCGAGGAGACTGTTAGAAGGCCACGAACCTCATCATCCGTAGGGAGGTGCTTGCTAATGGCCTTGAGGTCGTCGGCAGACAATTGCCTGTCGTCAATCTCCAATAGTGCTCGACGAATATCAGGGAAAGACAGCTTGATGCGAGATAGCATGATGCCTGCCGTCTGGTATCAGAGATCTGGGCTACTCGTTGGAGGTGAATAAATGATAGCTTACCGATATTCTGTGCGCGGGTGATGTCCAACAAAGATGAGACCGGTTGTTTCTTGGTCTGGGTCGGCGAGGTAGGCTGAGATGACGGCTTGGAGGTTGTCAACGAAAACGCTTCCTCCAGATCTTTCATGTCAATCGTCGCGGATCCCCCATCGAATTCCGCCCAGACGGTAGATGCGACCGTTGGTACGCTAAGCTTATTCCAAAAGAATGGCTGGAGAGAATGTCAGACATGAGATATTGAGAGCAATGCTCTAATAGTCACCTTTAATCGTTTCGAAGGTTGAACTATCCTTAACGGCCGTGGGGTCGACCCCGCCAACGAAATCGACGATTTGAGGCCAGGTGGAGGTGGCGGCGGAGGTGGCCCAAAGTTACCAAGAGGGGGAGGTGGCGGAGGGGGAGGGGCAGAGCTGGCAGGAGGGGGAGGTGGTGGCGGCGGAGGGGGTGGTGGTGGCGGAGGAGGTGTTGGTGCTGGTGGAGGAGGTGGAGGTGGTGGGGGAGGGGGTGGTGGGGGTGGGGGAGGAGGTGGTGGAGGTGGGGCAGGGGGGACGGGGGGAGGGT